>JAGFMF010011446.1:8394898-8636293 GCA_019455555.1 Galemys pyrenaicus | reverse complement strand
CAATAGGTAAGACCTGGAAACAGCCTAAATGCCCAAAAACAGATGAGTGGATAGGGAAGCTGTGGTACATATACACGATGGAATACTACTCAGCAATCAAAAATAAAAACTAGACTCATTCATAGGAACATGGATGGAACTGGAAGGGTTTTGCTCAGCGAAGTCAGTCAGAAGGCAAAAGAAAAATACCAGATGGTTCCTCCCCTAGGAGGAACATAAGAGAACCAAATAAAGATCAAGGAAAAGAATAAGAACAATAATAATAATAATAATAACAACAATAAAGACACAAAAACCAAAAATGAAAAGACAAGGACAAACTGGGGACACTTGGTGGGGAGGGAAGAGGGGAAGGGTGGAGGGAAGACGGGAGCACGGGGGACTGAGGTGATGGTGCACTGGTGAGATGGTGATGGGGAATACATGGGGATTACAACTGATGTCAAATATATGTAAATTAAAAAATTATATATAAAAAAATCAGTATGAAATGAAACCACTAAAAAAAAAGTGAGATGTAAAAGTTTAAGTGGTTTCCTTTCGTATTTTTGTGCTTTTAGCAAGTGAATATGCATTGAACATCTAAAGAGGGGATAAAGGTGGAAGCATTTACAGAATATATTTGACCAGGGAGCCCTTCCTTCAGAGAATGTTCCATTGTGCTTATGCATCTCAGAACACATTTAAATGACTGATGTAGGAACTATTTGCCTACTACATGATCTTTTTTAAAAGTTAAACCATACTTTTAGTTTTTTAAAGACTGATTTAATTAATATTTTCTATAAGGTATTTATTTAATATACATTGTAGGATAGAGCTATAACATTTTTTCACTCAGTAATCAACTCTCCCAGTATCATTGTTTTAAAAACTGTCTTTTAATCATTTTGTTTGTGCACATTTTTCCATGATATAATTTTTATAGATAAAATTTTTGTGTTAAAATACTATCTGTTCTATTAATATGACTATAGTTTCATGACCAACTCATGAATATTTTAACATAACATGTTCAAACATTTCTTTTAATACATTTAAATGTGATTTAATTTTTTCCCCACAATATTTATAGGGATCTTTACCTATTTATTCTTCCAAATAAACTTTAGAATCATTTTATCAGGATTCAAATAACATTTTATTAATCCTATAATTAATCTCAAAGCAATTTACATATTTTACAAAATCTAATGTTCCATTTCAGAAATACAGTTTCTGATTCTATTGTATTGAAATTTTTATTTATTATGCTTAGAAAAGAATTTTAATATTCCTTATATAGATTATGTGCATTTCTTAATAAGATAATACTATTAAGTGAAAAATACCTTTTCTCATTATATGCTCTAATTGCTTACTGCTGTTATACAGAAAAACTATCAACTTTTGTCACTTAATTTGTATCCAATCACTATAATGAACTTTTATATTAATTCTCAGAGTTTTTTTAGATTACTTGAGGGTTTTTTTTTTGTTTGTTTGTTTAAATAGTGCTAGGTTTGCAAATAATAACAAAATCATGCTTTCACTTATTTCAGTGTTATGTTTTATTGCCTAGGCAAGACAGTTTATGCTTTTGTTAATTACAAAAGTATAAAACATTATTATTTTAATTAAGTGACTCTTTTTAAATTAATTTTTATTAATGACTCTTTTAGAAGATATTTTAAAAATATAGTAATGACCTTTTATTACTAATTTTGTAAGAATTAATTTTTAAAAATTAGATATGAGTATTACATGCTACTGAAGGCATCTTTCCAACAAATTAAAACAAATCAAATCCTCTGCAATTTTTTCATATACCTTTCTATCTGCTTATCCATATATATGTATATAAACATTATATTATCAAGTAAGATATTTATATATATTGTTGCACGTGTCACATATACAGCTATACTCATATACATATATCTATGTCTAATGTGATGAAAATCTGACTTCTCTGTGCTAAATACTCTCTGGTTGTAAACCAAAGCAGCTTCCTAGGCACCTTGTCTTTGTACTTAATATTGACACTGCCACCAATTTTAAGCATGGTTTCAGATTCCTGTAATACATCATTTTCAGATACTCATTGGCTATCAGGATAATATTCGATTTACCTTTTTGTTTATCAAACTTTGTGTTACAGTTGTTTTTTATTTTTCCTTCTTATTCTTAATCAGAGTCATCCAGAGTCAGCGTTTGTCATTAGACAGGGTATCAGTTTCCTCTGAAACAGTTCATGATCTATGAGGTACTAACTGAATCACCTTTTCTTATCCATGGAGGTATAAGGGTACTTGACATCCATGATTACCTGCCATATATCAGTGTCCAATAAAAATGTATCTGGTTCAGTTCTCCTGGGCTGAAATGGAATAATTTTCCAATTCCCTTGCTTGATCTCCAGCACCCTCGACATGAAAGACAGGGAATTCTGTACTACACTGCTTTAGGAACTGCTGGCTATAGGTCATTTATGGATCCAGAGTAGTGGGTAATATTTTCTAAGATGCAACTCTCTGAGTTCAACCTTGCACCAACTTCACAGTTGGCCTATTAGAACTGTACTCTCCATCTGGGTGGGTGTATAAAAAATGTCTATGTTGGGGTTGGGGAGGTGTGGAGAAAGGATAAGTGATAAGGGCACCTTAGTATCTTAGGAAGCAACATTCTCACTTCATAAGGATGACTTTCCCAGTGCTCAGTTTAGTACTGACCCGGAGTATCTATAGTGTGCCTGCAGGAGGGAAAAATGAGGTGTCTTCTTACTTTTGAGAAAACAGGACTTTTCTGTTGTAGAGAAGTTGAAAAAGACTACTAGTTATTTTTCTCTCTCTTTTTTTTTTTTGTCATTTTAAGATTTAGTAATAGTATTTAATATGTTTTTGTATGATTCAAGGACTAGATAATCTTCCAGTCTTAATTTTACAGGTTTATGTGAGTTTACATCTTTCACTGTTTGCAGAAATAACTTTTTGGGGAGTTTGCAACAACTCAATGAAGAGTTACTTTGTGGGTACCTATTAAGTAGAAATCTGGGAAGACATTCAGGATGGTCTGTGATAAAATTCACAGAAACAAATTGAAAGTACTTAAGTTCATTCTAGAAAATTCCAATCATATTTTATGAAGGAATAAAATAAAAGTCAAGTAGAAATTCTTTATTTAGATACTTGGAAATATCAGCCTTAATTCATAAATGATCACATGATTAAGTACTTCAGATAAATTCTATGAAGCTACATATACTTTATAAATTTCTCAAACTAACCATATGAGATAATGAGAAAAGGTAACTATAGACTATACCATGCAATATACAAAATTATTATTTATGTTAGCATAATTTTTTATTATGAATAATAAGAAAAGTCTTATAAGATTTTTGGCATATAGACTATTTAGCTGACTACTTCTGGAAAAGATCCCTAAAGAATTTTGTGAATTGCCAATTTGCCATTAAATGCTTTTATTTGTTAGTCTGTGTTCTACAGGGAAACAAAATCAGGAGTGTATTTCTATACCTATACTTATATATCTATGCTTATGTATATCTGTTATTTACAAGATCTATATTTACATATAAAATAAAGTATTGACTCATACAACTATGAAGACTGAGAAGTCCAAGCTCTGTAGTCTGTGAACTCAAGTTACATACCCAGACTTGATGCTACAGTTGCAGTCTGAATTCCAGGATGTAAGTTCAAGGCTATGTTTCAGTTCAAAGGCAGAAGACCAACGTCCCAATCCAGTTCAAAAACAATGAGGCAAAGATCTCATCACATTACTTACATTTTTAATGCAATTATCCCACTAAATTGAGAATCATTAACTTGCACTACACAAATTTTAGCTCTATAGACTTGTCCTCTGTAAACATTGATAAAAAGGATCTTCATGTTATAGGTCTATTTCACGTAAAATTCCAAGCACAACTTCAAAAGTTTTTTATTCTGCTAGGTCTTCAACTAATTGTGTGAAATCTATCCACACTGGGGAAGGAAATTTACATCACTCAGACTACTGATTCAAATGTTAATCTCATCCAGAAACGCTCACAGATATACCTAGAACAATGTTTAACCAGATATCTGGGAACTCCATTGTCCAGCCCAAATTGGTACCTAAAATTAATTATCACAACACTATTTTATAGCACTATAAATTTGATTAGCATCACTGAAGAAAATAAATGTCACTTGACAAATTAAAATAATAATTTGATCTTATAATTTCCACTGCCACTGTTTGTTCAACAGAGGCCATTCATTTGCTGTATAGAAATTATATGTAATTAAATGCAATTTGCTTGTTTTCAAAGTTCATGGCTACTGTGCATTTATTTTCATTAATACAATTCCCTCAAAAGTTCACGAAAACTACTATTTTCTCATATTTAGAACCATTAGGTCTTAATGTGAAAAATTCAACACATGCTTGACCTACAAAGCCACTGACATCTCACAAAACTTCCATACAACTTTGGCATGATTTGGAGTATATAGTAGAAAATACTAGTCAGAAAAACTCTCTTCATCCATCTCTCCATATATATTTTGTGTTAAAAGATATTTTATTAAAATAACACAATTTTAACTATTTTACATGTGTAGAATTTTACAAATTCTTTTTATAGTAATTACTTAATATTTTCTATTTTTCCATTATTTGTCTTTTGGACTTATTCTTTCAGTAGTGAAATAACGTTCAAAGTTTTCTGAACTAAAGTATTAGCTTCTTGAGTAATACCTCTTCTTGCAAAATTTGTGTTCTCTCCTGCTTTGTTGGCAGCTGTTTTGACTACTGCTTTAAAGTTTCCTCCAAACAATTTGGTCTTGGCAGCTTATATAATGTTAGCCATGCCTAATACTAAAATATTTAATTTTCAATTTTGCTGTACCTATAATTTGGTCATCTGGATTAAACAGGAATAAGACTTGTATGAGATGTAATGAGCCAACTCCTGCTGCAATGATGTATTGTATCATGATCCAGGAAACTCTTAATCTTACAAAATTTGGAAGACAAAACATCAGTCCACTGGTCTTCACTTAGTGTGCCAGAGTTTCAAATATTCTTGTTAGTTAACAAGAACTTTTAGAAGCATCTCTGCTAATACACAGTCAACAGTCCCCATGTCCATGCCTATACCATATGATCTGGCTCAGGGGCTGGATATTACCTGCCTACAACCTGATGTGCATAAGCTCCTCTTAGGGCTCCCAAACCCTTCAACCAAGCCCCAATCTGTCAATTTTAGGACTTCATTTTCACAGAGTAACAGTTTGTTTGCTTTTAAATCTTATGTGGAATCTAATGTTGATGTAAATATTCTAACCCTTGTAGATGCATCAGCATGTAGTTTGATATGTGATGGTGTGTCAGCAAAACACTATTATCCCTTATTATAACCTCTAAGTAAGTTTCCATAAAATCAAAGACAAGCTAATATTAGATTTGTATCCAAAAGCATCGAGAAGACCAGTTATATTTGAATGACTTAGCTCCTGTAATAATTTTATTTCTCTTAAGGCTATGATAGATAGATAGATAGATGATAGATAGATAGATAGATAGATAGATAGATAGATAGATAGATAGATAGATATTATATATAGGTATAGATACATATGAACAGCAGCTAAAGTGATATAGATATATATTCTGATCTACATCCAAGTTTAATTTTCTTAATGGTAAAAATTTGGTTAGTATTGTTGTCATTGGCCTTGTAAACGCTAACAAACTGTCCCTTCCTGAGAAAGCCCAGTTTTTCTTAACATTTTGCTCTCAATTTCAGATCCATCACCATCTGTTGCATGAAGCTCGACTCAACTGAAAGGTATCTCTTTGTATTTAAAATTTATTAACTAATAATTTGGTTTCTAAATGTTCTAAAACATTAACTGATAAAATGTGCCCTACAAGAGCCATGCTACAATGTAGCCTCATTATTTCTATTTTATAGATAACTAAATTTAGATTTCAAGTTCTAAATACCTTCCATAATGTCATAGGACTTCTTAGTACTGTCAGAGTCAGGAATGTGCAGGATGAGTAAGCAAATGCCAGTTTTTTAAACTATATTACTCTTAAATGACTGTGCTATAATTTTAAATATATTTTTAAATATATTCAAGTTAAATAGCACTTTCATAAATTCAAATTAATATTAAGTATCAGTTAAAGATTTGAATCTTTAAAGATGTAAAACATCTTTAAAGATGTTTTACAGATGGTAAAACATACTCTTATCTTTTACCATTCCCTTACAAAATGATCACAATAAATAACAGACAATCAGAGACTTAACCCAGTACAAGTAGTTCTATCATCTCATGTCTGGTAATGTTCAGTTTTGGTTTTGCTGCTTAGTTTACAAAGACAGTTAAAGCCATAGATATACTATCAATGACACCTTTATCTCAACTACTTCATAGACTGGTTTACCAATGACTATGATAACTTTTCAAGTCTCTGGGGCTGGCTGACATGCTGGTGTTATTCTTTGCTGCCAGTTTTTACGTGACAAACCTTAGTCAAGAACTGTGCATTGCATATCTATAAGCTGCATAGCGCAGACTGTATTTTTATAGATGACTGACTTAGAGAATGTGGACATCAAAATTGGGTTAATATTTGATACATTTCCCATGTTTTTATACCTACTTCATCAACTAGATTATTGATAAAGTTCAATTCCACTTGTTCTTGAATTTCTTTCTTGGATATTGAAGATCAGTGTACTTAAAAGTAACTATGAACCAAAAGTAGAAAGCTATTTATTTTCAAAATCAGGTATTCGTTAGACTATAAAAATTGCTATTATCTGTATGGTTTTTGGGTTTTGCTTCTAGACACTAATTTAATAAGACTCAAGGTATTGATTTTAAAAGAATCTCTGCAAGCTCAATGTTATAACTAAAGCCAGGAAAGTGTTATTTAATTCCTTTGGATAAAAACTATTAGCATGTATTTTTTTAAATCAGTGCAATGACTATTCTTAGAACAATAGTTCAGACTTGGTTGGTCTTGAAGCATTTGCAATGGGAATCTATTGGATAATTATGGAATTAAAAATTTCTTTATTTAATAAATCTCAGTAGGACTGTTTCTCACCTCCTTTAGTGCTCAGCTTAGTTGAGCTGAAATCCTCCAAATTCACAGTAATATGTGTAACGGGCCCAGGGCTCTTGCTAAAGTACAATCACTAATTTTTAAAAGCAGAGAGTTCTTTTTCAGAAACATATTATGAAATCAGTAATACAGTACCTCACTTATAACTATAAAGTAATAGCATTTTCTGGGGGAGCTGATTGCTTATAACATCAAAATCAATTAAAAGTAAAGAAAAACACTTAATTGAAGATTGTTTTCAGAGTATATTTCCTGGAATTCAGAGGAAATGGCATGCATTGATTACAAATGCTGATTTTCATTTACAGCGTAAACTTCTGCAGAACATCCTGCCATCTCTCCAAATGGCATGTATAAGCTAGTTCATTGTAGGTTCATTTTTTGCAATGCCCAGTATTTGTTTTTATTGTTCTGACTTGCTTTACTATATATAATTATCTCGAACTTCCTCCATTTTGCTGAAAATGACTACATTTTAGTATTATTCCATATTGTGGATATACCATATTTTCTGGATCCAGTACTCTATTGATGGAAATTTAGTCTTCTTCCATGTAGACTCATCCTTTCAACAACTATTGAGTATCCACTATGCATATGAAGACATTTCAAATAACCTGGCTTAACAGTCTCTCCTTATTACTCTCACATCCAATAAAAAATTATGAAATTCTCTGAACATGTACAATAAAGAATTGTTTAATAGTGCCATTTTTGTTGTTTGTTGGTGGATATTGTTACACCTTTTGAAATGAAATAGTAATTGGAATGATTTTTGGTATTCACTCCAAGTGTATCTGTACTATAGGAAACATCATGATTTAATTTTTTTTTAAAGATTTATTTATTTATGCATACAAGCACTGGGGTACAGGCCAGAGGTGTGTGGGGGGGTGGTGGTGAGAGGATTCACCATAGAGAGCGGGGAGCAGAACAGGCAGATCAACAGAAGTACACTGCTGAGGGGAGCAGCGGGCACAGCAGGAGAGGTCTGCTGCACCATGTGGGTCCCCTCTCTGGCCGGCAGCAGGGATCGAACTCGTGCTGCAGTGGTTGCGGTTTGCTTCATAGTGTGTTGCTCAACCCACTGCGCCACCAGGGAGGCCCATGATTTAAATTTTTAAAAATTAATTTTAGCAGCATGTCTGACAAATTATTAGCTAAAACTATTCTCCCAAAAGTGCTTTAAGGACCCATGGACTTAAATGTTTTTTGATACTTCCAGGGAATTATAGACTAAGTAAAAAGAAATGATCCTATAGTTACTAAATAGAGTAATGACAATATCTTCTTAGAGAGGCACTCTGGTACATACATAAGAGTGTGGGTTCTAAAGCAAGCCTTCCTGGCAGCATATCTGTAAATTGTGTGATTTTAGATGAGTTATTGACCTCCTATATATCAGTCTCTTATCTATAAAGTGGGTTAATAATAATGCTTACCTCACTGGGTTATTTTTGGATTAAGTGAGTTAATACATATATAGCTCTTGGGATAACTACTGATTTATATATAATAGTCAATAAATGTGATTTTTTTAAAGAAATTTTCAATCCTACTTATTAAACCAGTAGCTTTGAGTTGAAGGAAGGTAGACTGTATCACTGGACCCAGTTGAGTTATGCTAAACATTCTCGTGAGCAGTCCAGACTAACCTAGGTTAGAGATTCTAAAGGCACCTCCATCTAAAATCTATCAGACCACCTTTGCTTTAGTTTCCCTTTTTAGTTTGCTACGTTCATCTCTTCAAATGTCCTCAGATGTTGATCCATCACCCTGCTCATTCTCCTACTCAATGTGTCTTATACTAATCATTTAACTCCAAGATGCTCTAGGCACTAAAATCTTTGAAAATTAACTCCTTATGGATTCTGCTCTCAATGTCTCATGGAACAAATTATACAGTAAAGACATTAGTTGTTCATTGAATTTTAAAGCCAGCAATTAATTTACTTAATCTCAAACTATTTAGTTAAGCTTTATTTTCCGCATTCACTGTGCTTGATCTTAAACTCTTTGGAAATAAAACTGAAGGAAACTGCAGATCAGTCTGGTTAATTTAGAATATTCATTAGGAAGGTTTCTAAGCAAGTACAATATAATATAAATTAAGATACAGATCAAATATTGTATGTAGTTCAAATAGATAGAAAAATTCCTTCATAATATATCTGATACCTAGATTAACCTCATCTCTCTGTTCATATTCTTTGAGATGGAATTATAATTTGAGGTTCCACAGAGTGAAAAAAAATGCCTTCAAAGTGACTGAACATTACAGTATCAAATGGTTGGAATGAAACTTGAGAAGTTATATCAGGTCACATTTAAAATGTTCCAGGCAAATAAAAATGTACATGAATCATAACCGTTAAAGGAGCTCCATTTTCCATAGTCAGAATAAAAGGATGGCAGTTCCATCAGTTAATGGTTCTTCACATTTTTATAAAATTTGACTGTCTGAATCTCAGTCTAAAATATGACTTTTTGGTATGTTTTCTATTGGTCATTCAGAATTTCATTGCATTCAAACAAATCATCTTTCTGCATGTAGCTGCCAGAGTTGGGGATAATTCCAGCTTATGGGATTTCTAAACATGTATTCTCTTTTTCCTGGGGTCCACTTGGTAACAGAATCCTGGTACAGAAGTTTCTCCACTTGGACAGAATAGAAAAAGATTGAGTATCCCAGAGAACAATATATTAACCATAGAAAACAGAGTTGTTCAAGATAAAATATTTTAATTTTATAAAAGATACTAAATATAGTTGATGCTTGAAGATTTGCTACTAGGTTGTAGCAGGTTCTTATTTTTTCCCTCCAGTTTAATTAGTTTAGAGTGATAAGAAGGCATCCCAAAAAGACGGCTTGAAGATTTGCTATTTTAATTAGCCAAGTGTATAAGGAGAAAAACCATCATCTAACAGGAAGAAAACTGAAGGCAACTTAAGCATATCAAAAGCAGATAAGACCCTCTCACCAACAATACTAGACTAAATTAAGAGTTTTATGGGCTACTGCAGACTCATAAAATAGCAGAACTATTCCTTGCCTTTTTATATGACAAAAATACTCACATACTGGTATCCCTGCAAAGCGAAGGCCACATGGGCTCTATCTGGAAGCTACTTAACCTCCAGTGTCCAGGAAAAACACCATGGCACTTCCCCAAAGGTGGGCATTGTACAGCACTATACACGCCAGTTCAAAAATGCTATGGGACACAAATATCATTTAAAGGGGAATGGGATAGGAGTAAAATATATTTTTGTATTAGCAAACCAAAGCCTTTAGAAAGAACTTGGCATTTCTTATGACTAGAATGAACGTCAAATAGTTCACATGATTTAGACTGAGATTTTATGTGCATAATTTTAGATTGATTATCATAGATATGTTTTTCATATTTGGCCCAGGTTTCCTTTGGCTCAGATGTTTTAAGTGCTTTGTGTGCATGGCTTCTGCATTAGCATTGTGCTGTGTCTATTTTGTGATCCGTTATTAGTATTATCAATTGGAACTCAGGTAAACTTTTATATAAAATGAAGGCAAGAAATGAAAATCGTCAATATCTTTTAACTGTTAACCCAGGCCCGAGGTAGTCTGCATAAGCATGTGCTCTGCACTTCCAGAGATAGCTGTTTTTCTACCTTCGCTCTCTAATTACACCTTCTGGGAGACAGAAATTTGTACCATTTTGCCCTTCATTTGCATCATCACAGCAACTCTAGCCTTCATGTCCCTTTGCCTGATAAGTTGCAGGGTTTGGGTTTCTGCACACTGATTATTCAGCCAGGCTTGCCTCTCCTTGGAAGGCTCCAAGGACGTTGCTATTCTTCCTTCGGGCTTACAGCACATACTTGAAAAAACCCGTCTTGCCTTCCATCCTGCTCAAACAGTGGTGCATGACATGCTCTCAGCCCAGTTTCACCTTTCTGAAGACTGGAGTGTGCCTACATGAGGCTAAACGCACACCCTTCTTGTTGGAGGCTGAATATATCTTTGCATTCATTTGAGATTAACCCCTGAGAAGCATGCCTTGCAGCTAACCCGTGGGTCTGCCTTTCAGAACAGATTCATTATTTCCACTATATGGCAGAAGAAGTAAGATATTTAGTATCTGTCCTAGGACTATTCAAATATGCTTTCTCAGTAATGTACACCCAGGACATTTAGTCAATTCCTTGTTTGTGATGTTTGTTGATCATAAATTGAAGTTTAATCTAGAAAAAATTGTTTATAAGTTCTTGCATGGAAAGTCAATGGGATTGCTCTAAAAATTACAGAAAAGCTAACTGAAATTCTGAAGAAATTAGGTTGATGTAGTGTAAAATGTAGTCTCCAGGGACTGCGATTAATTATCTGAAAATGTATATAATGCAAATGGTTAATTTGGGTAATTAATAACACTCAGATTATTGTGGCTATATTTGACTGATTCATAGAACTCAAAGCAAAGGGTTCATAAAAGTCACATAAAATCCATTTCTCTCTGGGATCCATGATCTAGTTAGACAGGATGCTTAAGCAGTTATGGTTGTAGGTACTCTTGACATTGGAGAGTTTTCCGATCAAACTCTGATCAAAATAACTTTCCTCCTCTGTTTATTGATTCTAAGTTAAGAGAGATACCTACTCTCATCAATCATGAAACTTTGGGCTGGCAATTTCCTCACAGATGATAAGAAGTAACAAATGAAGAATAAAAAGAACTCATTTTGCCTAAGAATTGAACCATGAAGATAGTCAAATAGGATATACTATAATTATTTCATCAAATGTCATTTTTAGTATACATTCACTTTGTACCTTTTCAAGGTAGATATATATTAAGTATGATAAAATCTAATGCCTTGTAATGATTTGTAATCATAATGTGAAAAATACACAATCATCATTCCATGACATATTTCTTAGACGTTTTGCTGAGATTAAGCAAGCTGATAATAAGAGCAAGGAAAAAAAAAATGATTGCCTGAAGCCAACAAACTCTGAGAACATTTTCAGGTGTTTGAAGACAGTTACTGAGGCCCAAATAATCCTTTTATTTTTTTGTACTAAATATCATTTTTCCTTTCTTTGATATACCATGAGACCTTTCCTGAATATTTGGACTTAAAGTACACTCTTCTTTCATCATGCTTTTCAGTTCTTAGTCATATTTTTAATTTTCTATAGGATGAGTTCATATTTAAATTTATATCTAATAGCTTCCCAAATAAATGACAAGTGCCTTAAATACAAAATATGGAGAGATATGGAAGAAGAAAGATATTTTATTTGTCTTCCAATAATAAATTTCTCGGTGTTTCTTGCACCATTCTATTTTATAAAAATAAATCTCATATCTGGAGTTGGTTTAACCTTGTCATAGAGATTCAGGAAGACACAGTAGAAAGTTAACAAGTTCTGTGTTATGGGAAGCTAATTCCAGATTTAAGGAACTCTTTAGGAAACTGCAGATGACTGGAATCCAGACATGAGAAGAGGTATTGGATTCAAGATTGCACATGCCCTTTGGGAATTCAAAAATGTTAGTTAAGACCTAATATCTATTTGAAGTTGACATGTATTCCAGGGTTAGAAAATTTTTGTAAATTAATTTTTTTTCTGATTGAAACCTCATTTTCCAAGGAGCATTGATTACAGAATGTAACCCAGTAGGGGAATGGCTAAATGTATTTGTAAATAATTAAATGGAATGTTATACAGATTTTGAAAAGTGAGGTTATTATGTATATACTGACATGAAAGCATGTCCATGACATATTATTAAATGATGGAAATATAGTTTCCTGGGAATATTATTATATCATATTTTGTTAGATACAGACAGACAATTATTGCAATATGGGAACTACAAAGCATCTGGAGACACTAATAATCCAAAAGTTTTTGGAAAGGGTTGTGGATAGAATAGTCAGGTAATTCTTCCCAGAAGAAGGTAAATTTAAGCCCAATGTAAAGAATGGATAGTAGTTAAATTGATAAAGGCAAGCAAGGAAGAAGCAGTATTCTAGGCAGAGAGAGAAAAAAACTATATATTTGAGTTCGTGAGAAATCAAAAGAAGTCTGTAATTGCAGAGTACAAGTGGATAGTGTAAGTGATCAGTCTAGAGGTAAGCAGAGTCATTACAGAGTATATGTCATCTCAATAATTTCTACTTTGTTCTAAAAGTCTTTGAAGTGTTTTAGCAGGAGAGTGATATGGTCAGACTTCAGTCAGAAATATCATCATGCCAGCTACCTAAACTGTAGTTTGTAGAAAAGTAAGAGTGGAATATAAGGAACACTTTGAAGAATTTATAGTAATCCAGGCAAGAGATAGCTGTGGCCTAAATTAAAATATTACCAGTGGTTTTAGAGAAAATTGCTTGAATTCATGAACTACAGAGGAAATAGAACTATACACCATTCAGAGAGACAAGGTGCCCTGAAGGTAAAAGGGTTTTCAGGAGTAAATGAGGAATTCAGTTGGATATGCTAGAATTTAGGTACCTAAAGCATATTTACACTATATGTGGTGTATAGGCATCAGAGGTGTCAGTGGCAAGTGATGAGATAAGTGTGGATTTTAGAAGAGACATTTAAACTTGGCCTCTTTATTTGATATCAACAGTACATGGTCTGCAGCGAGAACCTAAGCTCACTCAAGAAGGCTATAGCATGATGTGAAAAGAGCCTTGGCAGCTTGATTGATTACTGAGAACAACAACATTTAGAGGCCTGAAGGAAGAAGAAACCTTACCAGAGGTGAAAGGGAAGTCAAAAGAACAACAGGAAGTCACACCATCAAAATAAGTGAACACTCAGCAAGCTTTAGCAATTAGTCCTGGCCAACCATGTAAGGGAATGCTTCATGAGGTAGATTGTCTTCTAATTACTAAAAAGCTTCAAGTGAAACTGTCCTTAATCTTTGTTAGTATCACAGAAGATTCATATAAACAGCAACAGTTAGGCTTAATGACCTCAATGGGAATTTTTTTGCCTTTTTAGTTTTTATTGAAAATCTATAATGCCAAATCATTTTTTGTAGACTAGATGAATGACAGAAAATTGTGATTCCTTTTCTAAAAATCTTTTTGGGAAAGTTCACAAAAGCAAGAGACCAGTCACTTTACCAAAATCAAGATATTGATACAACTGTGTGATATTCACACATTCTGGCTCCTTACTGGTAACGTGTTCTTGAAAACAATCTCGTTTACCTTGATATTCCCATCTCTGGCATTGTCCAACTCTACTTCTGTTTCTTGTTGTCTCCTGTGATTCTGATCTGTTCTTCACTTCAGTAATATGGGTCTTCATTTTTGCTCCCATTGTTTGAAGACTGTGGCACATGATTTTCTGGCTCATTATTGGTAATTGTTCTTAAAAATAATCTCTTATTCACCTTGATATTCATTAATAGACTACTACCACAGTCAGAAATAAGCTCCTAACATTTCAGAGGCTTACCCCTGCAAAATGTTGCCACTTGTTCACTTAATAGTGACATAATTATGATTAGTGAGCGGCTTACTTCAACTTGGTGAAACACAGTCGGGCTCTCTATTTACTTGTTGCCATCACCCCCTGGGAACTTAGAGTCTTCTGCAATATTTTGCCAAGAGGGTAAATGTAGCATTAACTCACCTATAGGAGGAGAAACATGAAATTTGGTATATAGTAAAATGATATTTGTATGGTCAATTTACACCAACAAACATAAAACTGCTTATAAACTAATTCCCACAGTGAATGAGGCATCACTTTTCTCTGCCTTCTAGCCTGCTGCATGCTTGGGCATCAAGAGCTATATGTTCATGCAAGAGATGCAGATGCAGATGCTGGCAGCTCAAAGTCAAGGCCAGCATGTTTTAAAATGGTTCTTTCCAATGCAATCCAGACAGATACTGCCAGTATCAGCTATAATAGCTAATCACCTATAGTGATATTTTCTATAGGTAATGCCAGCTGCTAGCATATAAACTGCAAAATTTCAGAGACTCAATATAACAATTTTTTTTATCCAGACTCTTATGAAAGCTCAATATAGTGCTTGTAATTAATGGGCAGTTTCCCTTCATTTGTGTTTTTCTAAGAGTGATGTTCCTATCATCTTAGAGACAACTATCTTGCAGTGCTTCAATTCTTGTCTACCCAAGAAAGGAAAGAAGGCATCAAGAGAGAACAACTACTTGGTTTCTAAACAACCCACAGAGCTTTGCTCACCTTTCATGGTTAGGCACTAGTGACAAGGGACCACTTGGAAAAAATGAAAGCTGAGAAATGTGGTCTTGGCCAGGCAGTTGTTTTCAACAATGTGGCACAAGATATGGGACTCCCAGGATGGAAATCATATGTCAGAGATAATCCCACCCTGAAATACCTAATAAGGAACCATCAGAAAGGCTCACATGAAATTGAATTGTTTCTCATTTGTCTTGAACTCCTTGAGCACAGCAGCCTTGAACTCAGCACATGGTAATATGTGGTACAGTTGGGACTCTTCTACAGAAGAAAATGAAATAGCTAAGCAAACACATTTTTCAAGGTTGTGTGAATGAACATTGCTCTGCATACTTGTTCTAAACCTTGAAGCAGATTATTATACACAGAACTGAATTTCCATATGTGCAAACTGTAAAATTGCTATTTGCAAGTCATGTTCATTTGTATACCAGAAACCTGCCAGCGATGCACCCAAAATTCATTTGGAGCTGCTATTTATAGCAATATCAGCATTCAAAATTTTATGTAAAAATAGCTAAGTGGAGCTACTGGTATAATAGTAGCTAACATATTTATTCATTCATACATGAATGTTTCTTTGCTCCTTGAAGAAAAGTATATTAGGACTTATATTTAATATTAGAGAGACAAACTATGAAGATGTCTAAGAGAAATGTTAAGATTAAATATGTAGATTAAAACTGGAGAAACATTAAATAATATTTAGACTCTTTCCAAATATCTACATATGTGATATTATCTTAAAAAGTAAAATAAAATAAAGAACCTTGCATACTCTGAGGCCAGATTTCCTTTTAGCCATAGCAATAGTGATGACCATGGCCATAAGCCTAACTGCTCAGTGAGACAAGATCTAGATAAAAATGGTTCTCTTGGTATAAGCTAGGAGCTCTGGGTTAGAGTTTGGCAAACTATTCTCAAAGTGCTATGGGGTGGAAAAAGACTGTCCACTAGCATAACTTCTGAATAAATTCTACATCTGTTTTTTTCCCCTTCCTGGTTATTTTGTCTCTTAAGCAAACCAAATTTTAATCACTAGAATAAAGTTGAGATACATTTCCAGCTGCAGCTCCTTGTAGTAAATTTAAAATTTAAAAATTATTCACTCTTATCCTTACCCCCCACTCCCAAAAAAAAATTTGGATGATTTGAAAGGCAATAACTTTTCTTGGTCCCTTCAGAGAAGTCAGGTCACAGGGCAAATCACCAGCAAATCTGGAGCTATATCCAGAGAGCTGGCAGTGAGATCTGTTTACCCAGGGCAGGAACAGTTGGAGCCAGAACTGCTCAGAATGTTTAAATGTATTTTTCAGACTTCTGACTATAGAGTACGGACTAGGTACAGTGAGAAACTGCTAGGTGTCCAGTCTTAGGGAAGCATATACTTCTCTGGGCTTCCCTTCCAAGAACTCTGCCAGCACTGACAGGGAGATATGAGAAAGATTGTGAATTACACCCAAAATGTACTCCATAACAAGACCTACTCTCCAAAGGGAAGGACTTTATTCTTGCAAAGAGAAAGAGGATGGAGCTTGAAAGGATTGTGCTCAATGAAATACCTCAGAAGGAAAAAGAAAAATACTGGATGGTCTCACTTATAGGAGGAATATCAACAGACAACCACAAATCAGAGACATTCGCAGGAAAGAAGGAGGGATAGGGATCAAGGCAGGGACGGGAAGAGCACAAGGGACTATGGTGATGGTGCATGGGAGAATTAGTGGTGGAAATTCTATGGTGACTACACCTAGAAAAGAAAGCACACATTATAAGAAAAATTTTTAAAAAATAAAAGGAAAGAGAATAGCTCCAGTCTACACACCAACCTTGAAAAAAAAAAAGAAAATATAAAACATAATAAACTGGAAATTGGGTTTCAGAGAAATGGACTGGGAACACTGCAGTTGGGGAAAGGAGTAAAGGGGACAGGAAATGGGGTACCACAGGAGAAGGGCTAGGGACAGGTAGGGAGGCCACAGTTCTGAGACATGGGTCACTATAAGCTAAGATTTAACACTGTAGAATGTTCCTAAACCCATGCTAATGCTGTACTTGTGATGTCTCAGTTTAATATCACAGACCACAGATTATCTACAATTAATAACTTAAAAAATGGGGTATATTCTCTACAAAATATCTGCAACTTTTCCATAAATCTAAAACCAAAAGCTTATTTAAAAGAAGTCAAGTTTATCTGGTCATCTCTTCACCAAGAAATATCTGGAAAGCAGAAGAAAATCAATCGGTCTTTGATAAGGGAGCAACGAAATTAACAGAATTCTAATAACAATTAGCAATTTAATGATAAATTAACAATTCTATTAACAATTCAATTAATAGAATTCTAAATAATAACTATATCTTTTTTAGACACTTGCTTTGATATTTATATATACAATGAAATACGGTATTTTTTCTCTGGCGGTATAGCATAATGTTTTAGTAACAGTATGTTGCTGTTTGTTAAGGGTGAGTATTGTGCTCTCTGCCAGATAGAGAAATGAGCAGTATGAATATTTAAGAACATGGTGGCGACTACCTGGACAAAAGTGGGTCCCGTAGTCAGTCTATCCTATTGGATGCTTCTCATCAATCATTTTCCCGTCTTCTTTCAGGAGCACACTTAATCCCATGGTCTGAGAAAAATTACCACCGTATATAATGGACTGTTCGTGGAATATAACTTTATTAATACAGCATTCACTGAACAGGAAGAAGAAACCTTAAAAATAACTTTTGCTTTGTCCTTTTAATAATTAAAAATCTTAGCAAAGAAATTGCATGTTGAGAAAAAAAAAAAAAATGAAACCACTCAATTAGTACCTGATAACGAAAAGCTATAATCCTCTTAACACACTACACTCCAGTCCTACTTCAGAGTGGTAACCATATCTAACTATTATGTTTTATTATTTTTCCCTTGGTATTTATCTCCAAATATTGATATAATAGCCCCACAGAACTACTTTTGTAATTATCAATTTTGGGCATTATTAAATACTCTGTTAGGAAAGATAGGCATTTACTTCTTAGATTATTTCAGTTCTCAACATGTAGTCATGGCACTGGGTTTATTTTCTCTTCATTACTTTGTAATATATAACAATGTGCTTATACCTTTATTTCATGTTTTCTCAACTATTGGTGGTATCACTTTACTCCCCTCCTGGCTTATTTTCCTGCTGTGTAACATCCTCAGTTCTACTTTGCTAATAGTTTTCTCTCATGTGCATTTATAGCGTTAACATATACATTCTATCCTGTACTATAATTAAGCCTGCTTTGTTTTGTCTATATTCTGATTCTAAGATCAGAAAGCACTAATTATTTTGTAAGTTAATGAATAACTTAATATTGTTCATTGTGTTACCAAAATAATGTTCTCTTGTAACAGAGTAGGGAGAGAGCCATCTCAGAACCCTAAACCTGCCTGCTCTAAATAGGTTCTACCATCTACTGCATCGAGTTAAAACATATAAGACCTTTAATGGAAAAGAACTTTAATACAATTAATATGCAATACAGAAAAGACAAAGAATATATGTTCCAAGTACAGCATACAAGTAAAGCATCCCCTTGTCGGTAATTATCCAGCCAAACAAGGTTGTCCCAAAGCAGGGCCATTGAGGCCTGAAAACCTGCCATAAGTCTAAGGCATCTTCTGGTGACCCATAGAAAAGAGTCAGAAACAGCCAGGCAAGTCTGGGAGGAAACGCACAAAGTCAAAATCAAGATCATCGCTGCCATTGTTAACCTCCCCACAGGTCTCTCACATCTGTCTCAACCAGTCTAGGACCAAAAACCAAGTACAGCTTCTTCACATGTATCTCTGCTCCACGCTCCTCCCTCAGGTCCCCTTGTTCTCCATCCAGCTTCCTTCCTTCTTCAGTCCCCTCTCCTGCTCCTTCTCTTCCCTGCTCAGCTCTACCCTCCCTTTTGTGGGGCAGTGAATCTCCACTTCCCCATTTCCAGGGACCACCCTGTTACATTCTGAATACATTCCCTTTATTATTTTTCTTGTCTTTTTCAGTGTGTCTTACTCCCCCCGCACCCCTTACACACACACACACACACACACATTGCTTGCCTCCATTTTATCCCCATGCTGGAAATGTTGGAAGCCAACATCACAACTCATATTTTCCTAGAGCCCTCCCTATGGGCAACACAGCATTTTCTTGCAGTTCCCACTTGTATTTTTCTGGATTGGACTCATTATTTTCTATATCCCATATCATCCATTTTTTTGCTTCTCACAATTTTTATTGGCACATAGCTTTAAGTCACTTCCTGAGAAGGATGTGCTGGAAACAAAGGGCCTGGGTTTTCCAAATAGCTTTATTTCAACTTTACAGTAAATAGACAACTTGATTGTTATAAAATTGAAGTTGCAATTTATTTATCACATCTTTGAAAGTGCTGCTCAACAGGCTCCTAGTCTTCAGATTTGTTAATGAATTTTTTCCCTGTGATGATTTCCTTTTTATTTATAAGTGACTTATAAAAGAAAATATTAATAAATATGTTGTTGTTAATAAATATAATAAAATGCTTCTACCCATCCTCCAGTCCTCCATCAGGAAAAGTCCAGAAGATCCCAGAATTTTGTATGCCCCTGATGAAACTCCAATTTTTTCCAATCTTAATTGCACTAAACAACCCCAGCCTCCCCAATGATTTCTGCCTTGATGTCATTATGACTAATTTCATTTTTCTGTCTCTCCCTCTTGTCACCTCCAGAAGCAGAGGGTCCCCAGGTCACCCTATATCTCTGGCATGAGAAAAAGGCACAGATGTTAGAGTTAACTGTCACCAGTTATGGGGACTTATGGAGGCAAAACTTATCAGATTTATATTCCCTAAATTCTCTTTCATAGCATTGCCAGGTAAGGATGTCCAGGATGCTCCATAGCCACAACACCAGCAGAGAGAAGCCTTTATCAGCCAGCAGGCTGGACAGATACTGGAAATACTCCTAGAATGAGGAAAACATGTATTTAATACTTACAGACTGGCCTAAGACACAGTAGGAAATACCTATTTTCGTTAAGAAATAAGTTTCTCAGGGGATCTCCAATGTAAGGCGTGTGAATTCCAAGGGTTAGCGAATTCCCACAGGTAAGTCCAGGAGCTCCCACCAAAATCTCATTGTCCATTTATACTCTGGTTCAGTACTGTAGAGGTAGTCTCTTTTGGGGGGCTACCAAATGGACACAGTATTTGAGCTTCCAGGACTATCCAGGTTTTCTCTCACCAGTCTTCCAAATGCTATGCTATACGTGATTCAGAGTATCTCCTTCACTCACCCACCATCCTCTTGCCCTTACTTCTGAAATCCTCCCACAGGGAGTCCATTCAATCACCACCTAAATTCCTGATACATCCAGCATCTTTTCTAAATATTTCGTTTGTCTTTTCACTTTCGCTGAAAGGTGTTTCTTTTGTAGGGTCACCACTTTTCCTCAGGTCCTATTATGGAAAATATTTTCTCTCCCACACTGGGACTATAAAATGTAGTTAGTGTCCTCCATACTTCTCGCTATTACTTCCATATAATTCTCACCTTCTCCCTAAGAATCCCCACCGTTAAATCTCACACCTGTAAGTGCCATTTCCATTACCTTCCTTGTGTCAATTATTTACCATCATCTAATGAATTGAAAGTTGTGAGTTCCTAGGTCACTGTCATTCACTCAAACATTACTACTTCCATCATTTCAAATAATTTCAATATACGAAGGTTCAATCCCTTCCCTGCTTATTTCTGTGCTCTTCTGTCTTTTTTTTTAAATGGCCTTGTTCCCCTTTCTACTTCATTTGCTTATTTTGATGGTTGCATTCTAATCCCATTCATCATCAAAAACTGAAAACTCCTCTGATCTTAATTTTTAAAATTCTATTGTCCAGTCATTACTTACTCTTTTACTAATTCTCTTCTCTTACTAGTCCAATTCCAAATATTATCCCAGTCCACAATCTTTCAATCCCACATTTTCATAACCTTCTTCTTTGTAAAGTCTCTATTCCTCTGCTTACTTTGTTCAAAGTCAGTCACAGATTGTTATAATCATTCCCTTCCATGTACTCTCAAATTCCTTTCCTGTACTACCAAAAATCTCCTCCCTGATTAAATCAACAATCTGTTTCTACAAGCTCACAGCTAGATGTGTAGAAAACAGACAGTGATGTCCACTGGTCTCTTTTGATTCATTATTCCTTGAGTGGGCCCAATAATGCAGCTAGGCCATCATGCTACATTTCCCAGGGCCATTTAAGTCTTTGCTCTCCAAGAACATTTTAAAACTTTTACTTTCTTCTCAAATACTCAATATTTTCACAAGTGTGTTAACCTAGACTCCATAGAAAACTAGAGCCTGAGGCAATCGCTTGAATGCTAACATTTTATTGAGTAGGAAGCAAGAGTGAGGGGAAAGGTGACTGTGGCTAAAAAAGGTAAGCAAATGCACTGGGGAGTTGTCGCAGTGTGTGAGATCACAGTTGATTGATTATGCCAAGTCTCCAGGGAAGCAAGGAGAAGAATTTATCTGCAGGCTCCCATTTTCTGTAAGATTTTCCCCAAAGGGCAGCATTTTCCCTATAGGCTGTCCTTGCTGGTTGCACTAACTAGCCCCTCCAGCAGTCCTTGGGGAACAGTTCCACACAGCATTAGTAGCCAGAATGTGAGTCATAGCATGCAGGATAGTAAGCACCTGGGAGCATCAAACTGTTCCATGGTGTCTTATGGCTTTAAAACAAACAATCAAACAACAACAGTCAAACTGTAAGCTGCAATCGTAACAATGATTTGCAAGACATGACTTTGGAAATAATAAACTTCCTTGGTAGAGCTGCTCAGGCCAGAAAGTAAGTGAAATGTCTGGGTCTGGGATATTCGATACTCCATGTACTGAATCCTGTAAAATCATCTTTACTCTTAGCGTTTGGTCTTGCCTGCTAAGTAACTGCAAATTGAAGCAAGCAAAACGAAATTTTTCTAAGCTTTCAGCTCTACCTGTGTCAACCTACCCACCCTTGTGTCCATAGTACCAGTCCTCCTGCTACTGAGAAGAGATTGTCTGAGCTCCTGGTAGTCACCCTTTTATTGCTTACAGTGTTTCACTTTATGTTACCTTTCATTTTCTCTTCACTACTGAATAAGTCGAGTCTATAAACATATTTTTTCTCTCACATTTGGAAAAATAAAATATACCCGATTCCTCTTCCCTCTTTGTTTTCGACCCCTGCCATAGACTGGAGTTGAATGTATTAAGGGTCGAATTCTCTCAGCAGAATTCTATGACTCAGACACCTGAAGCTTATTTGGATCTAGCTTAAAAACTTAAACGTTTATCCATTCAAATTAGAAGAGATAAACTCAAATCGAGGTAAATTCAAAAGGGGGTAAACATAGAAGTTCGCCTTGACTCACTGAATCAGATTTGCACTTCATAGTAAAGTTTAGAAGATCTCTGCTTGCTAGCAGGATTGACAGGTAGTATAATACTAAGTAACATTTTGGGTAGAAGCAATTCTCTTTGAAAATGAAAAAGTCTGAAATCCTAAATCTTTGTTATTTTAATGTGGAGGGACATCTAAGAGCAGTCTTTGAAAGAGGTGAAATACGTGAAGTCACCCAACCCGGTACTGGGCTAGGAGTGTGTGCTAAATAATTTTTTGGTTACATCTGACTGTTGTCTCATTCCACAGAGGAAAAAAACCAAGGGTTCTAGAAAAGTTAACTGACTTGTCCAAGGGTAATAACTTGTAGGACCAGAACTAGAGCCTACATTTGAAGCAAATTTCTAAATCAAGCAAACAAACAAATATCCCAAATCTTGATTTTAATGATGAATTTTAAAATCAAGATTTTTCCTTGATTTTAAATGGTAGAAAAAAGACATTCTACCATTTGTGATTACACATAAAATTGGTTTCATAATAAACAGTACTATAGTAGTAGCCAAATAGTCCATGTTGTATGCATTTATAGATAGATATTAACTGACTCTGATTTGTTTCTCTCTGTTCCAAATATGAGCAAAACTGTTCTTACTTCTATACTGTTCTATACGTACTTGTATAATCTCCTCCAGTTCCATTCATATTATTGCAAATGACAAGAGTTCACCTTCTCTTATAGCTGAGTAGGATACTAAGGTTTTTTCATTTTTTACCTGTTTTGTTTAAACTAAGGAAGATTAGAACTAACGTTATTGATCATGTGCCAACTGTCAGGTGCTATACTATGTTTTTTTATGTAACAATCAGATATGCATTTGTTGCAATTTAATAAGTACATATTATGTTCCCAAATTATTCCACCAAATTCTTATAACAATCCTGCAGTGTATGTACTACTATTTCCACTATAAAAGTAAGATCACTAAAGTTAAACAGTTTACCCCACTAGAAAACAGAAGAAATACCCTAAATTCTGGACTAATTTGGCCTTCATATCTTTCCATATCCTATATTAACATGTATTAACACACATGATCCATAACAATAATCTGTATATATGAATGTCAGGGCAAGATTTAAAATTTAAGTAGCAGGTTGAACACAAGTTAATTGGCTTTCTCCAACTGGACTAGATTGTCATCAATTTATTTTTCTTCAGAATCAGAAAAATACAATGAACAAAGGGTTAAGTAAATTTCATGAGAAAGTATGCCTTTACTTTCACTGGGCTAACAATCTTCATCTAACTTATTAACAGTGAAACATACAAGAGAGTCTAAGGAGAGATAGGGGAGATGAGCAAGGAAATAATAGTGATATATCTAGTATGCAATATCATCCTCAAAGGAGATAATCTTACAATTTTAGGACATCCATTGAGGGCAGGTCTCGTTATCATAGAGATGGTCAAAGCAAAGATTTGAGGAGCTAGTGTGTTTAGTCGAAGTCTCACAAGTTGTAGAAAAGGGAGCTAGAAGGCTAAACTGGGCACTTTGCTCTGGCACTAGAAAAAAAGGGGCATGGAGGTAAAGCTAGAGAACAAAAGAGTGATTTGTGAGGTGAGGGAGCAAGGAAGCGAGAGGGTAGGTGTTAGATCACTTAATTGTTCTTTCTGATGCTGAACTCAGCTCACTGATCTTATATCCCTGTTCTTGCTGCTCTGGCACGTACATACAACTAATTCATTTTCTTTTATCTAAGATTTTAAAGTACCTCTGAGAAAGACCGGCGTATACAAATCAAATTAGAATCACAATAGGTTGGGAACTGATCCAAAGACTTAATATAAGACCTAAATAATAGAAAGCAAAAATAGCAGAAAACCGAAGTAGTTTGCATTCCTATTTCTTATGAATAAAACTACAATAATGACATCATCTCTTGTTCTTTAAAAGAACAGTGCTGTTAACATTTTGACTTGGAGAAGTGGAGAATGGACTCTCAAAAAAAAAAAATTATGCCAATGTGATCCACAGACCTTGGGGCTTCTTTTAGGATGACACCCATTTCCCCACTCTACTCGTCCATAATGCAGATTCTAGACTGGGGTTATTAAGTGGAATTACAAATGCACACATTCTCATGTAATTTTCAGGATTGAATTTTGTTTATATGGAGAAACTCCAGTGCCTTGTTTCTACTTTCATACACTAATCTTACATACTTAGTGCTTATATAAAGATCTCAAATGTAAGGGGTTTGAGGGCTTACATATAGTCTAATTAGAAAAATGGTGGGTAATTATAGAAGCTGAGCCTTATATAAAGGCATCCTATTTTTAGGTGTTTTAAAGACCATCCTTGCTAAATAAAACGTATTTATAGACCCAATTTCAGACATTTTGGAGAGCTTTATTCAATTGCCATATTTAAAAGGAGAAGTTTAATTTGAAAGGTTCAACATAAGGGGATCTTTAATAAACCATTTGATTACATAGTTTTGTATATGTACTTTGTATTAAAAATTCAGAATGAATCTGCATGACTGGAAGAAAGGAGGAGAAATACGTCATTCTCCTTTACTTATGTATTCAATAGCAAAGAATAAAACTGAATGATCTTTTGGACAAAATTGACAATTTATTTAACCAAATTGATGGGTTTCTTGTGTCTAAACGATTCAATAATTACACAGATAAATCTATGCTTAAAGACATGTTTTCAACTTTTCATTCAAGTATTTTGTCCGTGTCAGGTGAACCTCATCCAAGTTGTACAGAATTAACTATCATGCCAATTTGACATCCCTTACTATATGAATGTTTAAAAATCTCCTTTACTATATGAATGTTTGACATCCTCTTCTAAGGATAAGATTATGTTTGTGATCGGCTAGGCAATGGGGGAAGAGGCGCTTTTGAGCTCAAAAGACTAAGTTTTTTTTTTTTTTAATTCAAATATTCTATCTGACCTATCCATTTAAAAAAACAGTAGGCAAAAGATTATCCAAGATTCTAAATTTCAAAAATCTGAAAAGTCAGTAAACTTGTGGTTCAGATGAAGGTTTTAGTGGCATATAACCTCTGTTGGTTTTCAAGTGTTAAAAGAAGTGAGAGTATATATCATCTTGATACTGACTCAAGCTGCTGAATTTTAGTGGCCACTGGCCAGATACCTGATTTGAGAGAGTCCATATTTACAGATGTGCATGTCCTCTTCTGCAGAGGAGAAAGCTTTAAAAGCCAAGAGATAGCAGGTGAATAACACTCCATAAGCCAATATTCTTAATAGACTAATCTGATTGTCAATCAGCTTTTGCACCTATCTGAAGAAATGTTTGACATTTTGCCTATATTCATTTATCAAGGGTCTAAAAATAGATTTAATTTAATAACATTAGTGTTCAACTTGTCCAACGTTCGGATCTTATTCCAGAGGGAACAATGCTTGTAGCAATAGTAAAATTAGGAAAGTTGTTTTATGTCGCATTAGTTAACATATGCAAGCTTACTTAACATGTGGACGGCAAATAAGTGTAATTACATTAAAACAAGGAGCTGTAGCGCAGAAGCAATAAAAATAGACTAAGTTGTATTATTAATTCTTGTGTTAAGGGTTTTGAGCCATGTTGATTGGCCTGAATTTTTTGATTTTGTTATGGTACAAAGGGATTGTTTGAAGTAATTTGTCCCCGAGAGAGGCTCACAATCCCAAGCGGGTTTCAATTCAGCAAAGCAAATCTAATTTTGTTTGCTTTATGCAAACCAGAAGGGGCTGTGGTTCATTCTGTTTTCACTGGAGGGGAAAGGCGCACTAATGGGACCTGCTGAAATGCATGCATTGCAAACATCATACCCCTGCATATATTAAATTTAGCTATGTGATGCACTGTGCCCATCATCTCATTGTGTACACAGATACGCTTTAGAACAAAGCCTTTTAATAGCGAGGGAACCTCACTACATTATGTCAATACTCTATTGTATTTATATTTAATGCTGCCATTGGAATACCTGCCCTTAGCTAGAGTATGTTCATATTTGTGTTCATTTTGCATTTCAGCCGCTTCTTATGTGAAAGTGGACTATAGACTGAGGCAGTTACGCGGAAACTTAAAGCTAACATCCCGAGATTAATGATATGTAGATCGATAATGGTTTCTAATTTTCCCAGTTTCCACCCCACACTGATACCTGAGTTAAATTGGAGAAATGCTTAGTACCTTGTTGAAAGAATAAAAAACATAGCAGTCTGTATATTCAGGCCGGAAGATAAATGGAGGATAATAATATCCGCACAACAGGTAATGCTAAAGACGGCCTCATCCCCGTGACAAATCACCATCCTTCTACTTGCCCCTCCCCCCAACTCACTGTGGTCTTTCCTCTACTCGACGGATACAGCTAAGCTGCCAGATATATTTGATCAAATTCATCAAAATTAGAGGGTGCATGAGATGGGAAGGGAAACCAGTACATGATAGATGATAATGCAGTTATTGGCTAGGTGAATTTATTCACATAAAAATGGAATTATTTGTCAATTAAAATTGCATAATGACTGCATCTCCTGTCATGCCAGCACTGTTTTCAGTGTTTTTGTTTTGAAAACAGTTCCAGTACTGCAAATAGACAGACACATCTCCAAACCCTTCAATTTGTCATTAGACATTTGGCGGCATGCCTACTTTGCTGTTAATTTTCCAAAACTACATTAATTTGCTGAATGACTTCTGTGAATCAGTTCACATAAAATTCAAGATGATACTTGTCATGTATCAAAGAGTGACTATTAAAAGCATAGGTTACATGTAAAAACACACTGTGTGAATCAGTTTGAATTTTGTGTTTCAAGTTCAAACATGGGTTAGCATTAATGATTTTTTTTTTCTTTCCTAATGGAAGTTGCTTAATGAAACATTACAAGGATAATCTTCCTATTGGTTTTTTCTCCTTCTGCTTATCTGTTTCTTCAATTTACTAGTGTATACATTCTTAATTTGACTTGATTTGGAACATAAGAGACACCTCAGGCAGTGAAAATTCAATGGTGTAGCCAAAAATAATTATTTAATATTGTGACATCAGGGATTTGATGCTCAAGGTATACTGTATCTGACAGTTGTGCAATTTAAACATTGAGAGATATTACCCAGTGCACAGAACCAAATAGCAAGATCACATGACATTCTTAGAAGAATTTACTTACTGACAAAAGAGGGCACTTGGATGAGGAAAACATGATAGTTACTGGTCTCTTGTAAGCATAACATCATGAAATAGTCAATAGTGGTATGGTAGCAATTAGAAATGCTGATTTGTTTATATATTTACTTGCTTGGTTTACAAAATATGTTTAAAGAAAAAGGCTGTCTGGTTCTGACATACTAATTATCCAATGAGTTCTGACCAGCTAGTCCAGATCAGAACACATTTAAAAATTTTAATCACATATTTAAATATATGTAAATATATCTACACAAATATACTTATGTAAATGTATGTCCTTATTTGAATATATATTAAATACATGTAGGGTATTATACTGTATATGTATATTTATGCTGTATATATGCATGGATACTCTACATACACATGTTAATATATACACATATAAAGAAAATGTATAGTGTATAAATGTATGTATAGTGTATATACATATATAAAGAATATATGTGTATTATACTTTATTTCTGTATAGCTTTGGCCAGCATATGAAATATTTTACTAGAATTATTTAAGTAAATAATAATTTAATTGGATTAAAATAAGCATAGAGGTTGAACTAGGGGGAAAATAAGTATATGAAACCCCCGTAACTTCAAATCTGCTACAAATACTATAAGAAATTATGTGAGTTCTAGCTTTAGTTCTAGATGTGGCACAAAAGTCCCAATATAAAAAGACACCTATTTTATTACCTTTTAGCAACTCTGCCTCTATTATCTAAACTGGCTCACATTTTCCCAGTCCACCTCTTCCATTTGATAGGAACAGGAAGTTTGGGAAATTTGAGAAAAATAGTAAGTGATGACTAAAGACCCAGTCTTATTCTACACTGTTGTCCAATTACTGCCAATTCAAACTAAACTTCACACCACTGAATACAGCTGACAAAATGTTATGCTTGGTGATGCTTTTTTTCAATTTTCCTAAAAATTCAGCAATTGGAAGTGTCAGATTGGAGGAAGTTACTTTAATCACTTAGTGTGTTTTTATGGAAGGCAGCACAACAAAACTCTGCCATAGTGCACTGTAGGTACTAAACAGGCAGGTCTCTTCCCCTTGAACCACTGAAGGCAGCCTCTGCCCAAATTCCTATTCAACACATGTGTGAATTTGCATGAGAAGTTAGAACTGTTAGCTTCTACTAGGTGGTGTGCTGATAAATGTTTAATCTGTCCAAAAAACAAAAGCAAAACAGCAAAAACACTGATTTGTTGTGTAAATCAGTTCCAGGTTACCAATGTGGCATGTAAATAAGAAATGAGGAATGAACATGAAGTGTCAACCATTCCATACCATCTCGACCATCTAGACACAATAGATATAATCTCAAGAGATCATATTAAAATGTCGTAAAATAAGATGTAATAAGTTTGGGGTATTGTCAATATTTTTGACACAACATTGAATTTTAAGCATATACATTTTCATATTAATTTTTAATAATGGCCTTGTATGACAAATGACTTGCAAAATCCTGAAAAATTAACAATTGCCTTTTATGAGTTAGTGCAAGAACACACTATCTCCTCCTTCCTACCTCCCACCGCCATCCCACCTCAGCACACATGCCACACAATTAGCTTCCTGGTTCATTAACATCGATCCAGAGTTATGCCTCATCAGATGGGAAAATATTTGTCCTGGTGATAAGTAAAATAACTTCTTGTTGATCAATTGCTCCTAATACAGTTGTGCAGTGCTTTCTGCACCTGTATTTTCAGGGATGCCTTCCTTTTTCTTGCAATCAGAGTCCATCATTGGACCTTTATTTTATTTCACTGCATGGGGGACATGGCCTGTGTCTGCATTCCTTTGTCTAGAATAGTGACTCTGCACTTGCATATAAAGAGGAGAAAGAGACCCACTATACAATGGTGTGGAGTGCTATGAAATTTTACTGACACGAGTCTGGGAAGACTGCCTGCTCTGTATTTGGAACAATGCTATTTTGTTTAATTTGATATATGTGTGGGCTTTTTATTCAAATAGAGTTGAACAGTTTGTTCCAGTGGGGGGAAAAAAGGGCTGCTTGTTACAGAAAGGTTATTTATCGTTCACTATAACACTTGGCATTCTGAAGGAAATTGTGAGGATTCTCCTTTCGGGAGCTGTAGGTTGCTGTCCTAGTCTCTATAAAAAGAGATAAAGCAAAAAGTTGGAGGAAAATTGCTTGGAGCCTGATTCAGGGCAGTGTTTTAGTTGCCCTCAAATAAAGGTGCTTCTTGGCCTTTAAAAATATTCAGTGACCCATTCCATCACTCATTTTTGCTGCTAATTGGACATTTCAAAGTATGAATTCTCACTGCTTCAAAAGATTCAATGCCAACATCAATTAACACCTTGTAAGGGGAGAGTATATGTAAGAATAGCTAAAGAAATCTTAGCAGTGTAAGCACAATTGAACTTTGCTATCCCAGCCAATGTTTTTATTCCACTTTGCTCTAAAGTGCTCATTTTTATACTGTAATTGTTTCTCTTGTTTATTTCCCTGATCTCAACACAACCACTGCCCATGTGAACCCAATTCAACTTTAGCTCATTTAAAATCAATTTCAAGTTAAATTCTATAGATTACCTATGGGTGATCCTCACCTTAGGAAATATATATACACTATAGAAGTCAGATACTCCAACTGCTCTAAGGGCTCTAAAAGTGAAAAAAATGAAATTATATGGAAAGACTATAGCAACATGTCATTTAGTTTTGTATTCATGCAACAAATATTCACTAACTATAGACTACTTAGACATTAGGCTACATGCTTACATACTCAACAATAATCTTGCCTATTCAACATTTTAAATAGATCCTAATGAAAGTAGAGTCCAATCAAAATTCTTTCTCAACATTCCACTGATGGCTATTATTCCTGAGCTGCCAATTTAACAAATATCTTTTTTTGTTTGATTTGCACTTTCTGTCCTTCTCTTTCTATATCTCTCCTAACTACTCCAAAAGGTAAGCGCTTATAAGCAAGAAGTTGGACTCAACTTTTGGTTCTACTGCCTGTGCCACGAGGATCAGTAACCTCCTGGGCCCTTAGTAAATACTCATAAGGTTGTACTGTACTCCCCTCCCCTTTCCTTCATGAGTTCCCTCTCCCTCCATTAAGGCAGACATGATATGTGCAGTTCCAGTCACAATATCTGATTACACATGATTCCTATTAAGTTAAAAACAGAACACTCTATTCTAGGCCCACAGATCTTCTGAGTGAGTCACTTGGGAAAGCACAATTAAATTGGATTCTGAAATATGGTGATAACTTAAATATATAGGACATTTAGCATAATTTGGCAGGAGTAGTTAATATAAACATTTAGGTATTTTCTCAGTCAAACTGTAAGCCTAAACTACTTGAGCTATATAGAATAACTAAGCATACACCATACAGCCACTCTAGTGTCTCTTAATTCTTTCTTCCTGGCATGCAGAGTCTGGAAGCACTTGGTGAGAAAGGTTTCTGGCAGGGAGGCATTTTGAGTCAGTTTTTACAGATGGAGAAGAATGAGGAAAAACACCTGAGTGTAGTGAAAAGCAGGAACAAAGTAAGAGAAATTAAGTCACCTTCTGAAAAGGAAATGCAGCTTAGCTGAGCAAAAGTAGAAAGATCATTCATTATCACAAATAATGAGATACCATTTATTGAGCAACTATTAAATACTAAGCATAGTGGTGAGTACTATACATAGCTCCATCGTCAGAAAGACCTAGCAAGGCAATATTTAGGACAAAACTGGGGAATCATAATTATACCACACACTCAATGTCAGATTTACAGTTTTGGAAGAATCAGAGAATGAAGAGCTTTAAGTAGAATTAAAAGGAGTTTGACTTTAATTTCATAGGGAAGACACAAAGGAAACAACTTCCAAGAAGCCATGGAACAAAGTTTACAATGCCTTGTCTGGAAGGTCCCTATGGAGACTTGAATTAGAAAAATGCCTGATTATTAGTGTTGGCTATAGGATTGGAAGGAGGAATGACCTAAGGAATTTGAGAGAAGACATCATACTATTGGACAGCAGGACTTCAGGACTAACCAAATATTAGGCAAATACAGACAGATAGGAATAAAAGGTCTATCATATATACACAATACAGAATGTATTCCAACTATAAAATGAATTGGAAGTCTCATCAAATGATTATAATATAGTTGACCATTCTCAAATTAAATATAAACTCTTTTGATATCACGAATAGTTTCAGTTGTCTGGAAACTACCAACTCTCCTACACTACTACTTGATTCTTTTATGCCAAGAATTGTAAGTCATCACTATGATGACTTATGCATAAAGCCAATAATTATTATCCATAAAAATGGAGACTGAATAGATTATTTTGGAAGGAACACATGCTCATGGCTTTGAAAGCCTATGGAATCTTTGGGAATTCTGGCCATGGGGCAGGGCCTATGCCAAACAAATGTGTCTTGTTCCAAACACAGCTCACATAAGAGGCCTACAAAGAGCAGATGAGGATGGCTGGAGAGGAAAACAAAGAAAATATCAGGGACATAGAGATAGGGAAGGTCAGGACATGTAAGACTTGGGAAGAGGGGGAAGTAGTCCATGTAATGAGTCTACTGACTTGCTTGGAGCAGCACCAAAGAAATGAACTTAAGAATTCTTTAATTCTATGCTCCAAAGGACAATGTAGCTAAGGAAGAGATGACTAAAGTAAAATGGTGGTTGGTTGACAATGCTGGGCCACATTATCAGCAACTGTGCCAGCTGAGTGCCTTCCATTTATGTATGAAACTATCTCTCATACAACAGCTCTTATTTAAAAACCTGGGGAAAAAATATTCACATCTCAGGCCTCCCTGGGGGTGGCGTAGTGGTTTGCACTGAGCTGTGAAGAAGCCACAGCCATGGCCACTGCAACGCCAGTTTGATTCCTGGCCAGGGAGGGGACCCACATGTAGCAGCAGATTTCTCCTGCCTCACCCACTGCTCCCCTCAGCAGTGTACTTCAATCAGTCTGCCTGTTCTGCTCCACAGTCTGTCTCTGGTGAATCTTCTCATACCCCCAATCCCCCAGACCAATGTCCTGTACCCCAGTTCTGTGTGCATAAATAAATTAAAACATTTCACATCCATTCTGGCCATCAGTCACCCTTATAATATCATTAAGGAGTATGTGAATAGTAGAGAGATAATTACTGTTTATTGTAGGTGTTCTTATGTCACAGATGTTAGGTCACTCTTACAGGAAACCAGTAGGTCGCTTAAAGTTCCAAAAATGAATTAACTGTTTTTTTAGTAATATTCATAGCCACTGTTTTCTATAACTTCAAAGAACATACAAAAAAGATGTACAAAGGCAGGAAGAGCCCTTAAAATTATAGGGTCCAGGATTTTTTTATCTTCATCCTTATGATATTTATATACTAAAAAGTCATTGTTTTCAGTTTATGTATTTTTTTTGAGGTAACATTGATGTACATCACTGTATATGACTTAGCGGTATAGACCATACCTGTTCAGATGTAAGTTACCACACCACACCCAGAAAAATGTTTTTTTAAGAAGTTAAATATGTGCTAGATTCTACTGTTTGTCCTGCAGGGGAGGGTCAGTGAAAGGAACTGATTAAAATGTTAACCCTTCTGATTGATTCAAGAGCTGATGACACTATGTCTACACAAATGAGTTTGAAAGCATTTGGCTAGTCCAATCCATATATTGGATAATAAGACCTGTTTTTTAAGTGCGGAGGGGAAAGATTGGCTATCATTTTACATGACTTATCAACACCATAATAGGAATTATCACAGAAACTCTTTTATGGACACACTTTCCTAAGACCAGCAGCATCTGCTTTGTTCTCTCTCTCCCTTTTCTTCCTCTTCTCCTTTCAGTCCTCCCTGCCCCCCTCCCCCCTCCTCTCTCTCTCTCTCTCTCTCTCTCTCTCTCTCTCTCTCTCTCTCTCTCTCTCTCTCTTTCTTTTTTTGTGTCAGAGATGAGGAGTAAAGTCATGTGAAGATCATGCCCAAAACTCCACCACCTTTGCAGTGTGGGCACAAGGCCTATGCCAAGCGCTCAGGCCTCTCACTGCCCCTAGTTTTTGCGGTCACCAGAACAGTGCCCACCTGCCACCGTGCCAGTTGCCCGAGAAAGTCCCAAGTAATTGCCAGTTAGCTCCCCCATAAATAAATCTTCTAAAACAATGAGTCGTGCATGTAAATATTGCCCTTGCTGAGCATATTTATTGCATGTTGATGCTGATTGTTTAAAAAGGGGTTATGGTTCAATAAATTGAACACCTGAGCTGAGCGCTTGTAGGATGAAATTGAGAGACGGGCAGATCAATTTAGACTCACTTCTACTTTTCGATCTGTTTAATAGATTTTTAAAACGACACTTAGAGCCCCACAGAGGCAGCAGCACTTCACATTCTCCCAGCACAGCCTCCCTCAGACACACCTCACTCTGGCCCTCCCAGGCTCACAGCTCTTGGAAAAGCTGATGATCCCAGGAGCAGAAATGCACAGAGCGTGCTCCTGGCCTCCTGCTCTCTGCTAAACCAGGCTCATTTATTCAGCTGGTATTGTGAGTTTGGGGCCACGACAGTACATCTGACCCCTTTGGGGTAAAATTTGATCTGGCATTTCATTTCAAGGGCTCAGCCACCGGTCTGTCAAATCTTCATTTTGCGGGTGCCCACTAGAACTGCTGACGCTTGCCTCTAACTCCCTCGGCTTTCATCTTTCACTGGCAATAAACATGTCACCCTGCTGAGGTGAAACACAATCTGGAATTAAATTTACTGCATATAAAATATAGTGCCCTCTTTATTGGTTCAAATACTTGTCACTCATAATTTATTTGCCAGTGTATGGCCTTCATGCAGAGAGAACACTGCTCTAAACAGGGAGGGGGCTTCGGTGTTCATTTTTGCTGGGATCTTTTTCACTTTTCATTCTTTCCCATCCTCGGCCCTCAAATCCCAGTTACCCACTTGGACTAATCAGCTTTCCATGAAGCACCTCCAATAAAAGCGGAACCCTTTGGCCAAGTGTGGCAAACACGAGCACGTCACTGAAAACGCTGGCGTTGGGCTTCTTGGCTGAGTTGCTGCGAGTTTGCTAGGACGTGGTGGGAGTGTGGCACCTGGTAACGCTCTCCAGTGAGCAAAACCGAAATACAAATGTGGGGGGACCCGAGGGGGGATTTAGCCCTCGTCGGTTTCAATCCCACTTGCCATGCCTTCCCTCCTGGCACTCAACTTTTTCATGATTTATTCCAAATACTGTCGATCAGCTTTAACTAATACAGTTCTTGTATGAAGCACCTCTCTAATCTCTTCAAACACAGATGTGGAAGCACGGCTTAGAGCATGGAGGCCAACAAAAGCCCTCTGCCTGTACCAGTGATTAGCTTTGATTGACACAGAACCGTCTGCTTTCCTAGGCATCCTGTAAAACCCATAAATGATTGTTTTAAAATGAGACACACAAGGTATGGTGGGCACCAGCTTTAGTAAATTTGCAGTGCAGCTATATCAGCAGATAACTCACCCTCTGCGGAACCTTAGATATTTGTGTTGAGGGTCCCAGCTTCTTGGTATTTCTTTTGATCTCATTTAGGTGTGTCTCTTTAAAGAAAGGGTTTTTAGTAAACTTTAATTTCTCATTTACAGTTGCTAAAATATGAATGAGACTATTTCATGCTAACATCTACTTTTATATGGTCCCAGATTTTAAAAAATTACCACAGAAAATGTTGGGGGCTTTTGTTAGCAAATCATTTTTTAAATATGAGCGCAAACTTTGAACTGAATGCTCAAATAGTACTAAGGATCATCTGCCATAAGTAGACGCCAGTGACACAAATCCAGATTCCTATGCTATTTAAATTACTTTGAATACCTATCAATTGCAGTGAAAGAGGCTTTGTTTTTGCGTTCATTAATTCTACCTTCCTGTCTCATTCTGGTTAGTGAGGTCTGTAAAATTCCCCAACTCTTGCTGGTTTGGGGGGACTGTATCCTAAAGTGACACTGGTGATTGATTCTTCTCAACAGGAAGAACGTCCTTTGTAGGTAGAAGCACTCTGGGTTCTCCTGGTAGTTCCCAGCTGAGCTGCCTCAAGGGAGGCCCTTAGGGATTGTATTGCACCGTATTGTTTCAGCTCCCAAATGTCTGGCTGTAAAGTTTCCAGAGTTTTCAGGATGTCATTTCTGTCTTTCTTTCACCCGAAATCATAGTCACTTTATGACTAACCATGGATGCGAAATGCATCTCTGCCTGCTTTTTCTGAGCAGCAGCGTAAGTGAAGAGAGCGACTGTGAATAGGAATTCTTGCTCCAACCAGCTATGTAATGCCTAATTTTATTTGCATCTGCACACATATGCAGTTAGATGTTTAATTCATTACTTACACACTTACTTCCAAAAGAAACTTGTGAAAAGCAAAAGAAAAATCATATTATCCTTTAGTTTTCATTTTAAGATTTCAAAATAATCTGTTAAGTTCATTATTGACTTTTCCAAGGTTTCTAAAATCTTTTAAATGAATTATATATGAAGAAGCAGAATAAATAAAAGGATCATGTGAATGTTTTGCACATCTTAAAAGTGGTTTTAGGATTAGAGAGTCAGAGTGGGAAATTATTTCATGTCATCTAAGCTTTTGTTTCAAGGCTTTGGAAACTTAGACCCAATAGTGTAAGTGACCTGTCCAAAATCAACCAGTTAGTAAATGGAAGCGTATATAGTAAAATCCAGTTATCATCTCTATTTCCTTTAAATTAAGAACTTTTAAAGTCTGAAGAGTCATTATTATTTCAAGGACTTCAGGAGGCGGTGAGCTATTGTGCTAGAGAGAGCACTGCCAGCCATGTGCACTGCTCTACCACAACCTGCTGTGCTACAGCTTCCATCACAGATGAGAACAGAAACTCAGCGAGAAAAAGACTTAACTAGAATCGTATCGTGTAAGTGGCAGAGGACAAACTTGAGCCACAAAAGCTGACGCACAGGGCTCTGTGGATGACATAAGGCCACTGGAAAGAAATGTCAGACCCATTTTAAAGAATATATATTCAATATATAGACTAATTACACCAAGTGGGAATCTAGTTTCTCTATTTATTCTCTAGTTGTCCCATTCAAATGTCAGGACTTCTCTATAGTACTGTGATTTATTTTAACCATTTGCCAAGTAAGGTTACAAACAATTACTTGAATTTTCTAATGTTCTTTGACTTACTAGAGAGCAAAATAATAATAAATTCAAGTTATTTTTCTATTACCATTTATAAAAATTTTAGTACATCATTTAAAATGCCTGATTATCACTTCCTCAAAGGGTGTATATGCCCAATAAAATAATTAGTAATCCATAGCATTTGTCATTATAATTCTATTTCCAAGTGTTTGCTTTTATTTTTGTTGTGTTTGCTTTCTCTTGCTCTTACTTACAGTTTTACTTTACAGTTTTATTGAAATGTAAAATCTACCATATAAGCACAAATAAAATCAAATGTGAAAATACACATCCTGTTTGAGATGTTTGTTGTGTCTGAGTATATTATTCCCAGTTGGTTATAATGAGAACTATCCTATATGTACAAGTCCAACTTCTATTTGAAGCATAAAATACACTACACTGTAAAATCTTTTAAATGTGTTCTTTAAAAGGGCTGTTATTTCTCTTACTACTGTACAGGAAGCATGTTTATGTCTCCTAAACTTGAAAACACTTTGGACCAGAGTAGAAAGTAGAGGTTCCACAGCAGCTAGTAGGTACGTGTTGGAGGAATGAATTTGTGTGTGCAACATAACCCAGGAGGTCAGAGAGAGAGAAAGATAGTGGACTAATGACTGAACCCTTGAGAATTCCAGTACTTCAGGAATGAGAGAAGGAAGCAAGCATAATATAACCACAATAGAACCAAAAGTGTGAGTAAAATTAAGGAATTAAGGGAGAAGGGTTTTTCAGGTGAGGGAGATAAAAGTAAAGGCAGCCCAGTACTGAGAGTCATAAGACAAGAGTTGATAGTTCTTGATTGTTGATAGCAAGTTTATCTTAAATCTACCAGCCACTCCCAGTGAAACTAGGAGAATGGAGTTCATAGATTAAAGAGTTAAGGAATAAATAAAAACTAAAAGAATGAGACAAATATAGACCTTTGCTTAAATGGATAAGTATTACATAAATAAAATAAAATCAGGATGGGACACAGGATCAAATACATGGTTATATGTCTTTGAAAATATATTTATAGAAAAAATCATTTATGAATAATAAAGTATTATGTGCGAACTGTGGAAAGTTTGGAGGCTATGAAAAAGATGAATAATAAAATCAAAGCAATCCAAAATCCCATGACTCAGACTTTATTTCAGTAAAATTTTGTTCTATTTCCTCCCAGACTTCATTCTATGCAACTATTTTTATGAATTTGAGTTCATCCTACATACATTTTTTAGAGATTTTATACTTATCATATATTATACATGTATCAATGACATTTCAGAATGTGTGGATTTAGTGGATCGTTTTAGCTGTCAGAGAAAGAAACCTCTGGTGAGAGATCATTGAAGGACAAGAAAGAGAGAAAAAACACTGAATTAGTGTCATGGATGTGACAGAAAGGACTGGATCAGGAACATAGAAGGAAGAGAGAAATAAGAAATGTACCAACATAGATACATTTGTGAAAGGTAGGGTCAAAGGCCTAGTGCATTTATGTACTTTTCAATGGCTAAGGGATTAACTAAGAATCTTGGCTCTGAACAACTAAATTGTGGTAATACCAGACCACCCTCTGACCAAAAACCAGGAAATTGTATTGTGAACAATCTACATGGTGGTGGTATTTCCTACAGCAGCTCTGAAAAGTCTGGGTAAGGGAAGAGACTGAAGAATTGATTCTGCTCAACAGATAAGTTAAATAATGAGGATGTGAAATATTGGAAGTTCTAAAGCAAGAATAAAATAAATGATCAACAAGAGTTCCAGGATACATAGAGAAGCAGTGGAAAGGAAATGGAGGCGATAAAGATGGAAATTTCTATTAGTTTGAAGAAATCATGTAGCAGTAGTGAGAGACAAGAAAATGGGGATGATGGTGAGAGTGCGATATGGGAGTTCAAACTCTCTGATGAGGAATGGAACTTGGAGGATCAGGGTCCAGGATAGGGTCATGGGGGTAGAAGGCTCAGAAAGAAGGAACATCAAAAATTACTGGAATACAACACTCAGTTGTATCAGCTATGGACTTTGGGTGATAATGATATGTCAATGTATTTTCATCAATGATACAAATGCACCATTTCAGTGCGGATATTGAGGAAGGCTATGTACATGTGAGGTAGGGTTATAAGAGAAGTCTCTATACCTTCTTCTCAGTTTTGCTGAGAACCCAATATACTCTAAAATAAAATGTACCTTACCAAAACTGGAGAAAGAAAACTTAAAAGTCACTTTCTAGATATCAGGACCCATGCACTTGAACCCTGATCACCTAGGTTGTTAGCAAATCATGATGAAAAAAGGAAGACTGTAAGTGGGATACCTAGTGAGTATGAAGAAGGTGCTAGAGGCAGTGACTAGAAGTAGACAATATTGAAAAACAAGTTTTTCATACTCATAAGTGCTTATGAACCAAATGTGTCAAGCTCACTTTCCTAAAATTTTTCAATAGGCTGTGTAGTGAAACAGCATAAACCTCAGCAGAGAAGGATTTTATATGACCAGGAAAATCAGACCCAACTTCTAGACTCATTCAAGCTTCTGAAGAGTCAGTATCCTATATAGCAACTGAGGTTTAATTCAAGCCACAATAAAACAAAGTATAGACTAGTTTATTTTCATGGAACAGAGTCTCTAGAGAAAAAGCAGGAAGAAAAGGAGTGAGAGAAAGAGGAGTGGAGAGAGGCTGAGTCAGGAGATAGATACAGCCAAGTAGCATGGGAATGACCATAGCCTGTCACCAGGTGGGGGTTAAATTTTGAGTGGTAGCCAAAGACAACTGGGATGTGAGTCATAGAGAGCTAGGATTGCCTCCAGATTCCAAAAACATAACTCTCAGGTGTTAACTTGGACCCACAGGAGCCTACATTTCCTATATCTAGCCCTTAGGAAGTTAATTAGTAATGTCAGGTGAATAAATGAAATAGGGTAATTTTAAAGTGATAATATAACAACCAGGTAAGGATTATATATCACAGATTGTTGGAAATTTAAAATGAGAGGCCAAAGAGTGAGATTGTGGGAATAAACAAGGTTATCTTTGTAATATTTAGCTAAAGTGATTGAATGAATGAATGTTTCATCCTATAATTTTGCTCCTTACTTTATTCATAGGTTGCTTATGAGCCAAATGTGTCAAGCTCACTTTCCTAAAATTGTCCAATATGGTTCTTCTTTTATTATCTTTCCCCCTACTTGTATATTGCATAACTATTCCTTACCCCTCTTTTATAATTCTGCTAAAACGTTTAAGCAGAAATTTGAAGTTGACCACAGGTGGCAGAACTGATATTGTACCTAGAAGCAATCTCACTATAAAGGAGAGAATGATCATATTTAGGGGAGCTTACCCAAATATGGTACAAAAAATAAATTAAAAAGACTATCTCTTTCCTCTCCTATCATCATAGCAGATGTGCTGTCCTAGTGAGGGGCTTATTTCCTTGAAACACTCTGTTCAACAACAGAGGAAAAAAATGCTATTTATACTACTTTCAAATTTAAAAAAAAAATCTATTCATTTATAATTAGTTATAGTCTAATATAAAGCAGAGTTGAGGGTTGAAAGGAATGCTTTTTCCCAAAGCTTTTCTGTTTAATTTGAGCACCACTCCATCATAATTTCTTGTCCTTTCCCACAATCTTGTTCCCTCTTATGCATGCATTGAAACTCTCCATCAGTCTTTATAAGGAACAATTTTCTTTCTTTCGCTCTCTTTTCAAAGCAGCACTCTGAGAGTAAGTCCTCACGTTCAGATCGCTTAACCCAGACATAGTATGTGTGATTGTAAGAGCAAATGCCAGTCCCAGAAAATGTCTTTCTCAGTGGCCAGTCACACTGTTACACTGTTTAATAAAAGATTATGCATTAAATTGGAAATTGATATGGCAAGGATACCAAATTTGGAATGAACTATGGACTTTCCGTCTTTCACATTTACCAACATCCAAAAGAAGAACTAAGATGAATCAAAGCATGTTCACTGTATTTGCAGTTAATATACAGTAGATGGTACTGGCTAGACAGTTTATACTTACAGGCATTTGCATTTTCATCTATAATGAAGAAAACTAAATGTGTAGTCCATGTGTAGACTCTTCAAATGACAGGCCATAATCGTCCTTTTGCAGCCTTTATAATATCTGTTGTCAAGCTCTTCTGAGAGACTTCTAATAGGGTCTTGGCAAGATGCCACCGGCAAGCACTTCCATAGCAGCTGATTCATAAATGCCTTTGGGGTTGCATTACAAATCCAGTAACCCCTGAGGTTTGGTGGGAAGGTCTGCCAAGGTTCAGCTGGGATTGCCTATTAGCCCATTGAACTCCCCTGAGCCCTAGAGATTCAAGAGTGGGTTTCATCCAAGCAAAATGGGGAGGAGAGATGCGATATCATTGTCTCTGTTGGGCAGGTAGGTTATAGACACTCCATTCCAGGAAGAGTGATTTGAGGCGAGAACTATTAAAACCACAGCTTTCTTCCTGTTACTATAATGCAGAAAGCTACAATTTTAAGTTAAGGGATAAATTCAATGATTAAAAAGAAGGACTGTTTTCATGACATGACCTTATTTCTATACATAGCAAAGATGGACAGGATCTACATTTAATTACTTGCATTCCCCTTTACCATTGTTGTTCTGCTTCAGGGTGATTCTGTGTGTGTGTGTGTGTGTGTGTGTAAAGTTCACTTGTGGAGGACCTATGCCTATTTTGTTCACTATTATGTCCCCAGAGAGTAGGACACAGAGAGCTATATTTACCATAATAATTCTATAATGAGTGTGTTAGTGACTACCTGAATGTAGAAATAGATTTAAGGTGGACACTTATGGCTGGTTGGCAAACTACAAGTTGCTAAAAATCACTAAGTGGAGATGAATCAAATTCTATGATCAGAAGTCTTCTCAGTGATAGGAGTCAGTGGGCCAAGGATGGGAAATCCTCTTCTGTGGCCAAAGAACAGGAGGTGACCATCAGGACCTGGGCATAGTAACCTGCAGAGCAACTTTGTGGAGTGGGAAATTAAATCTGGAACAAAAACAGAATTACTTTGGACAAAGTTAGAGTGTGTGAACCCTTTCACCAGCTGTCCTGCTTCATCACTTTGTGCAGAGTTCATTCTCTCGCTCTCTAGATAAATGTGAAGAAAAAGGAACACATGTGGGGAGGCAAAAACTTCAGCCCTTTTGTGTTCAAGGGGATGAAGAGAAGAAACTTAGTTCTAGTTTTACTATGTATTCTACCCACTCAGTTCTGTTTTTCAAGCAATGTCATAACACACTTCTTTTTTTTTTTTCCTTTCTGCTTATATACCTTCCTTTCCATGGAATTGTGTTAGTCTCACCTTCACAGAACATTGTAGAATCTTCCTCTCTCCTACCATCCTCCTGACTTGTGGTTGTGTCTAGATTCCTCCGCTGAACTTTTCCCTAGTCTATTTGCCATTGTTTATGAAAATACTAGAAAAAAAATGAGTTCCTTTGAGTCTCAGTTTCTGTAACTGTAACATTAGATTAATAACATACACCTTGCAGAGTTGTACTGATAATCAAAGCATGTAGAAAAACAGCCTAATGCGTGGCTCCTAGTAAATGCTCAGAAAACATTGACTGAGGCTATGATGAGGAGAAAGAAAAATAGAGTGAAGAAGGTAAGATATAACTAATACAATGGGTCTGCATTCCCAAGATTCATAAGTGACATACTCAAGGCAGCACAACGGTTCAGATACTTTGGGATCTGGTATGATGAGTATTTTGACACCTTTTAGAAAGGGAGATATAAATTCATCTGTGTGGACTTCTGTCACCACCACTGAGCTTTCCAAAATGCCAGAACATCTAAGGGGAACTGATTTTTAAAATGTTACTGCACTTTATGCATGATTTTTTTTCTATGAGGGAGAAATGAATTGTTAAAAAAATACCCAAATTGATTCAAAATATCATTACTGTGCACACATTGTTGTATTCATTTTCTGTGTGTATGGGGGGATGGACTGGAGGACATTGATCAGATTTTACAATTTCATTAAAAACATGCCATCAGTTTTTACAAAAAAGAAATAAATCTTTAAAAGAGATGATTGCTTAATTAATCATAGGATAAAGAGAGATTGATGCTAAGAGCTGTTTTACAGATTAAGAAAAGTAGAGCAGAAACTGGCTGGCTCTGAGAACTAGAATTATTTACTTTCAAATGAAGCATTTACTGAGATAAGCTACTTCTCCCTTTTGATGATATTTCATTGCATCTAGGTGAACTGGGTTCAATTTACCATGACTATTTAGTAAGGTGAGTTACCAATATGTAAAGCTTCATGGTCCTCAGTTATTGGTTCAGCTCTCCTCTTAGGTGAAATTATATTTTCAATTTGTATAGTGCCCAAGGGATTTAGTAAGCCCACCCTCTGTGTGCTAAACTCATACTGGGAGTTTTTCCTCTTTGTGTAAGTGATAAAATTGAGGCACAAACATGATGTGTGCTTTATCTAAAGTCATATAACCACTTAGAGTAATAAAGGGAAAAAATACATTTTTTTTTTATATTTGGTCAATCTGCTTTGCAATAGTTAACCTGGGATCCATGGAGTCCTATAATATCCATGGGTCGACTTTTAGTAACTTGAACCCCTGAACTATAGAAATTTAAATGACTATGCACATGTGAATTTGAGAAGTGTTGAAGCTTTCATCAAATTGTCAAGCATTCTATGACACCCAAAAGGTTAAGAAGCAAAAGTAAACTCTCTAAGGGCTAGTCTAATTTTGGAGATATGCAATTTAGATGGTTACAAGTCAGAAATATTTTCAGAGACACTGACATCAATATTGAAAGGAGACAGATTTAACACTTGACTCTCTGAGGCCAGTTTGTAGCTACTGCTAATAAGATGCACATCAATCTATCTCTACTTCATGTATTAACAGGGTCTAGGACTCTCGGACCACCCAAGCTAACACTTTCTCCAGTAAAGTATATATAAATTCAGAAACCTGTGGCTTAACTCCACTTGTTGTGTAATGATAATATAATCAACAACCATTTCTGGATCTCATACTATGGCTGAAGCTTTGAGGGGTGAAAAGAAACATAAGATATATTTCTTTATGTTCTATGTTGTATAGTTTGGTTGCAAATAAGCACGTTAAAGCTTAAATAACAATATAGTGGACACCTTGGTTACATGGTGGTTAAATCTCTGTTACCACCGCTGAGGACCGAATTTGATCCCAGGCCAGGGAGCTGACCCACATGGTGCAGCAGACCTCTCCTGTCTCTCCTACTGCTCCCCTTAGCGGTGTATTTTAGTAAGTGTGCATGCTCTGCTACCCACTCTGTCGCTGGTGAATCCTCTCAGCCCCTGCGTCTGTGGCCTACACCCCAGTTCTTCTATGCATAAATAAATAAATAGATCATTTTTTAAAAAGCTAAACTAACAATATATGATCTCTGTAATGGTGTATAAAAATATTACAAAATTAATTAATAGATGAGTTGTGTTCTGAAAAATTTCAAATGCAAAAATTAGCAAATGATTCAAATTAATGTGAGGAAGCAAAGTATATAAACTTCTCAATGAGAATTAAGAAAATGAGTACCTTGTATGACAAGAAAACACAATTGATAGTCTTGACTTTCACAGAGTGAGATGGGAAGCCATTGGGAATGTGGAAAGGTTGGGGGCAGGGGACATTTCTGAGCAGAAGAGAGGAATGATGTGACACAGTTTTCAATAAGATCATGAAGACTGCTTTGATGGGAAGGGACTAAAAAGGGAACAAAACTTGTCAGGTAAACCAGCAAAAAGTAATGGGGACATATACATCAGATTTAGATAGATTTTGAAGGCAGAGTTGGCAAAAATTATTGATGACTTTGATGCAGAATATGAGAGAAACAGAAGCATCTGGATGATTCCAAGATTTTTGGCATAATCCACAAGAAATGAGGAGCTGCCACATCTTGATGGAGGAAGATGATGAGAGGGATATGTTTTGAGGGGAAAGTGAGGAGTTTGGTTTAGAATATGTAAAGTTTGAGATGTGGATTAGACATTTAACAGATGAATCTATGAACCTAGAAGTCAGGAATAAGGTCCAGACAGTCAATGTAATTTTAGAAATTATCAGTGTAGAGCTAGTATTTAAAGGTATAAAGTTGGATACAATTACCTAGGAAGAGGAGATAGAAGGGACAATGAGAAGGAAAACAACTGCAAATATTTGGTAAGGTTGGAGATTGACTGAAAATGAGCAAAAATATGTTAGAAGGTGGAACCTAAAAACTAAGCAGAGGCGATGTCATGAAAGTTCTCAGATGCTACATAAACAATATAAGTATTTCTCCTGTAGGCAATGGGAGTGTCTGCACAATTAAAAAGGGAAAACTACAATCAGGTTGTACTTTGGAATGTACTAAGATAGAACCTGATTAGAATAGAGCACGCCTTGCAGAAGGGAATGCAGAAGAGAAAGTATGGTTGTAGGCCCTGAAAAAAATCATGATGATTTGGAATGCAACACCATAGGTTTGAACAAACTATTGCTGGAACTTCCCTTTGGGACAGGAAGAATGAGAATAAGAGAGAGAGAGAAAGTTAGAAGATTTACACATTTCCTTATTAGATAGCCAAGTGGGTGAGAAAGCCATTAACTCAAATGGAAATAAAAGATAAGGTGGAGAGAGGGATTGCCAAGGTGAGGTGGGAGATATGAATAAGTTGGTTTGGAAATGTCCAGGAGACAGTCATGGACTATTGGTGAAGTCCCATATGGATCTGGAATTCTGACTAAAGATCTCAGCTAATGAAAATATTGGTTATCAGCAAACAAATAGTAAAGAAAAGTGAAGAGACATAAAAGGAGAACGCAGACATCTATGATGTTTCTAAATGAAGAGAAGCAAACAAGGAGACACTTATGATGAACTGGTGGGTATTTGGTGATGAGATTTAGGGCAGCACAGAATTTCCAAAAAAGTGTAGTGATCAGGCAAATTAATATCTTCATAAATACTGGGAAGCTGAGACCTATCCAATGTCTATTTAATTTGACCTTTAAGGAGCCTTAGGCATGTGGGACTATGGGGGAATAGAGGGTGTATGGAAGAGTGAAAACAAAATTGGAAGGTTTTGATTAAAATAAGGATAAAAAAAGAAGGTTTAGATAGAAAGGTACAGGGCTATTTTGAGACATTAAAATATGGAAGGGAAGATAGGGTGAAGTGAAAAGATCAAAGAGAAGCAATAGTTATTGTGCTCTTCTACTGCATTTGTACAGTATCACCTTTGTCTAAATATAGACACGTTCGAATTAAGACAAGTCTTACCTCCCACATAGGCCAGTCAGTGAAGATCTATTCCAGGGCTTGCAAAGTTCACTCCTTATCCTGCCAGTCAGGTGATTCCCAATTATATGCTGCTACAATTAGGAAAAGAAAAAAGCAAGAGAATAGCATAGCAACATTTTCAAATACACGTGAGGACACCCTTCATCTTGACTAAAAATTCTACCCATCAGCATATTTTTTATCAAGCATCTCTATGTGCTAGGCACTATTTTTCAAGTTAGCTACAGGAGGCAGGATATTTGTCCTACAGGACTGAATCTTGAATGTGGGTGACTGTTGTATTTTCCCTTTAAAACTTCAGTAAGTACCCAAGTACTTTTCACCCATGAGAGTGAAAAGATGTACTGAAAAAAGCAGTGGCATGTGTCTGCAAGAGTGTGTGTGCATTGTGGCCTCAACCTGGCTCTATTCTGGGGGCATGTGTCAGGACTGCATTCTGAATAAGGCTGTGCTATTAGGGGCTGTTCAATAATAGAAGCTTCTGCTACGAAAACAAATATGAATCTGTTCATTATCATCCTGACACTTGTAGCCAAGTCTAGAACTCCTGCCTTGTGTATAAAGAACCCTGGAATTTTGATTTGTGTGTGGACAATAAGATAAAAGGATAGATATCCTCCCTCCTAGGTTCTATCACATCCAATCATGTTACGGGGACTTTGGAGGACATCAAATTTATTTTTCTCTTTTATATGATAGACACAATCCTTAATATTTTATTTCTACTTGACTGTATTTGCCAATCTGATTATAATAGTTTACTTCCAAATTATATATTAGTGGGTGTGCAGATTCATCAGTCTATGAACTGTTTATTCTGAGTAAACCTTTCCTTTCAGATATTATATTCAAGCAGCAACAGTTTTTTAGGAGGAAAAAAAGTATCACAATGGTATATTTAGCAACAACTGTAATAATGTTTTAACCTCAGAATTTGCAACAAATTTCAGGATGTTTCATAGTGGAAATAATAAAGGCATTGATGCATTGATTCTGTAATTAGACCAAGTTCAGTGGCCTCATTTGGGCACAGAAAGCTCTGGAGCTTCCTCTGTCCACTAGTGTGAAAAATGAAGAAAAGCACAGAAAGGAAGTAGAGCTGCTCAGGGCATTGCTGATATTTTACTACTGCTCTTCCTTGGAAATTTCCAGTCGTTTTCAAAACAGATAGTTTTGAGCTCTTATTTTTAGAAATAGCTGCCAAATTCTGCCAGTCCTGTAATGTTCTGCTCCCTAATTAGTTTGGAAACCTGTAATTGTTTAAGTTTAAACCAGCCTCCAAAAGCTGCCAAACTCATTTGAGCAGGATTAAGTAGGAAAGTTGAAGAAATGGTTACATATTATTACTTGCTCATTCATCTAATGTAGTCTTTTGATCAAACTGTGACTTTAATGCCTCCCCCTCCCAAAAAAAAACAACAACAACAAAAAAAAACAACTCACAACCCAGAAGGGACTTCTATTAAAACAGCTAGGACCTGCCTTACTCTTTGGAAACAGTGATTCGTATCTGAGTGGTCCTGTTGATAGTTCGAAATTGAGCACAGACTCCGTGGCGTGACCCTGGGTGGTCAGGCATACTTTGGCTAAAATCTGCAAAGTCATAATGAAAAGCATATCACACAAGAGTTGTTATAATGCTTACTAATGGGATTTGGCATGCGAGTAGCTCTACATATTCTTGGGGAGGCACTTTTGTATGGGTTTAACAAAAATCTGAAAAGAAAGCAGTATGTGTACCCCAGGACAGTTACCATTTCGTTCTGAATTTGTCAGCATGCTAAAGAGTTCATAAGTAATAAGATCCTACGCATGTTTCCACTAGCGATATGAAAAATGTCGAGACTGATCACATTTCATTAATTGTCCCTGTGCATTGTCTGTATAATGTGGCTGTTTGACTGTTGTTTCCCCTACTTTACTCAGTTGTCTTGCTATGAGTACAAAGGGAAAAGATGTTCTCAAGAATCATAGAGGAAGTGGCTTAGATTGGCTCCAGTTACCACCTCCTGAAGGTATTCTGATGGTATTTGTCTGAAATCTTTTTCATCAGCCCTGTCTAAATGCATATACCAACAGACTCTATATGATTGTAGGGCAAAACTGCTAAATTTTTCAAGCATCACCACAGTTTCTATTTGTCTCTGTACTAGTTATCCTTCATAAGGGGACTTTTAAGATAATAGAAAATCAGGTTGCTGAGGTTTGACTCTATGCTGATCAGAGAAACAATTGCAGACTTTTGTGAATTTGTTCTTATTCTTTCTATGAAAAGCAACAGTGATAAATGTAGGAAGTATGTCTTCCTGCCTCTCTTCCCCACCTAAATATCATGCAGAGCTTAAACTTTTCTAGTTACTGTTGGATGATGTAAAATAAGAATCTAAAAATGCAAAAACCTTTGCAAGGTGTTGCTGATTGCATCACGTGTGATGATATAAGCTTAGAGTTGTCCCACTGTCCAAAAGATTTCTTTTGTTGGAAAGATTTCTTTATTGTATCCCATCCCTCCCAGATTCACTCATACCTCCCTCTCAGTAACCCCCCCCCCACCTGTAGACAAAGCATGAACCCACCATCACCAGTTCACATAGCCATCCATGGGTCAATCACTCCAGCCCTGCTCTGACTCCATCTTCTGGTAGTAAGGAAAACAGATCATGTACTACTTGCCAGGGTGGGCTGCCAGAGTTGAGTGGATCACTGCCTCCTCTTGCGCCATTGCCTGGATTTTATGATGCCCCCCCCCCCCCCCCCCCCCCCCCCCCCCCCCCCCCCCCCCCCCCCCNGCGCCCTTGCCTGGATTTTATGATGCCCGCCCCCCCCCCCCCCACACACACACACTTTGACTGCCACTTCAAAGCTAAGGGACAGCTCTCCAACCTGAAAGTCCAGAATTGACTCTTGAGGAACACTAATTCCCTTTTAGCAACTTGCAGCATAATAACTTTTAAGTCCATTCCATCTCCATCTCAGTTTTGTCAGTTTAATATTTATTGCCAGTCTTCTCAACTAACTCCCTTTACTTCTTCATCCCCTGTTAAAATCATGTACACAGAACCAAACTGAAAATAGACACAGGCCAGTTTCTGAAATTTCAGAATGCAAAATTGCTGGGCCTCTTAGCTCCCTGAAATGCCCTTTGCCCCAGACACTTTGCCTCAATGTCATTAAGCACATGATAAAGTCTCCAGCTGGCATGCTGGCCACATCCCCATGGCCACTATTTGGGTTACTCCAGACAAAAGAGGGCAGCCCTGAATGAGATAATACACATCCAAAGCGCTTTGAAATCCTCAAAGACAGATGCTTTATGAATACCAGACATTATTATTATCTACTCTACTGCTCCCTGTCACGACGAAGTCGACCCAGGTTGAACATCTGCAGCATCAGAGTGCCCTTACAAATGTACTTTTATTTTTTCAAGCTGTTGCCCATTAACTTCTTGCTAATATTTCTGATTATTCTGGTCCTCTTTATTTAAACACTTGGTTAGTATTGGCACTTGTCACCCTTCTGTCTTTGCAGATGTCACTTAGCACTCTTTACAAATTAGCAACACAATTAAGCAACACTGAATACCCATTTTTGCCCTTCTGTGTACCACTTCACTTTTGGATATGTTAGAATTTACTCCCAGCCTTTAAAAATCAACTTAAAAAAGCATTATGCCATTTTCAAGCCTGTCCAAGTCAATTTGAGTTGGACTGAGGATAAATTTTAAGAAGTTAAAATGTTTAGCTAAAATAAAACTGCAGTATATCCATTGGGCTTATCACAGTTATTTTACTTTCTTCTCCTCAAGTACAAACTTTGTACAATGATTTATGCTTAGAATGGAAATTATCCACCTATGTTATTTTTTCTAGGACAACTTTTATAGTCGAATTTTGCATTAATTTTGCCCCATTGTGTTAGCAAAGGTTGAAAGAATTTGATCTCAAAGGCAACAACAACACAACAAAATCCTTGATGGATCCTGGAATGATTTGATACATTTTTTAACTAATTGCCTACCTACCAGCAGGCCTTTCAAGGGCTCTCGGTTAGGTGCAATTAAAAGCAGACTCTGGTCATTGTATTTCATCTTTTTTCATAATGAGTAAAAGACAGTTTATAAAAATTGCAACAAGCGGCAGCACTTTAGTCCCTGGTCGTTTCTGATCCCTCCTGCTCAGGAAAAGCAATCTCTTGACTCCTCCACTAAAATGCACACAGCCACCGTCCACTCCTTTCCAGCCATTCGCCTCCCACCCAGTGCTACTCTCAGGATCAGTGAATTAATATTTCTAAACAATCCTGAGCCCTGCCATGAGAAGCACTGTACCAAATCAATAATCACTTTGTTTGCAACATCTAAACTTTTTCTTCTATCACTCCCCTCTTCAGAGTGACCATTGGAAGGACTATTCATCTTATTATTCAAGTTCTTCCTGATAGTCAAATGCCTCAAGATTCAATAGACTAATATTTTGGTCATCTACAATAGAATTCTGTGTTTCCCATATGTCGCAGAACCAGATGGTTCAGGGTGGTCTTTTATTTGTCAGGCTCAATATAAAACACTAGGCTCTCTCTCCCTCTCTCTCTCTCAGGGTTTTAACAAAGGCCATCCTGCCTCCTACCCCCACCCCCCTGTTCCCCTCTCCAGGGTTTGACAACAGGCTGACCAAGAGATGAGCAACTTCTCAGCTGCTGGCCTCCGAAGGCACACTCAACATGGCCAGCCCCCACTTCTGCTCCTGCTGACTTTTTATGCAGGTCCTTGATTGAGAATGGTCCAGCTGGGCAGCCTGTTAACTCCTTTAACCCATTCTTATCCAGCCCACCTCTACTTGATCAAAGGCTAGCCCTCTTATTGCTCAGAACAACCATTTTAGAGAGACTTCATAGAGCATCTCCTCCTCCTCCCTCTTCTATGTGCCTTAAGTGCCCAATCTTGATACAGATTGAAAGGAACGAGTAATTGTGCATCTACCATGTGGAAAACACAGGGCTAAATCTTTTTAATAATCACATAATTTAAGATGCAGAATAGCCAAAGAAAAGGTATGGATATACCCATTAAAAATGGGTAAAAACTAAAATGAGGCTTAGAGATGTTGAATTACTAATCACACCACTGCTCAGTGAAGGCTGTCTTACTCCAGTGCCACACACACAGTTTTGCTTACAGTCAGAGCTGAAAATAAAACACACACACACACAAATTCAAAGCAGTCTTGAACTCTGGATTATTTAGATCTCAACACCAAAATGTCTAATTTTTGCCACAGAGATTACATATCTTTGAGCTGATACTTTTGACTCTCAGTGATGAGGAGGAAGAAGAACAGTAGCCAAGGAGGTCTGAGAAGCAGGGCTTACAAGGTCACCAAAAGGACATATAAAGATGGTGACATTTACTCTTGAAAATATTGGAAGCTTTGGTAGGTTTGAACAAATAAGTTTCCTGAACTCATACAGGCTTTCACAGGATCACTTTGCTCCTGAGTGACTGAAATGAGAGAAGAGCAATGGCAGCCAGGTAAGACAGGAGCCTCCTGCCAGACAGTGGAAGTGAGGAGGCCAGGCAAGAGCCAGGGCTGTTTTTAAACTAAAGTGAGAAGGTGGTGGTTGGTGATTAGACATCAAATACATTTTGAAGATCGAAAAAATCAAACTTTCTGACCTAGTAATCACTCTTTGATCATGTCTTTGCTTCTCATGGTGACCTTCCCAACTGGATGATAAATCTCTTAAGTAGAAGCATCAAGTCTTTCAATTTCTCTTGACGCTTTCATCGATTCCATATTGGACATGGTCTGTAGTATGACCCTTTCACGAATACATTGGGTATTAGTTCATGAGTTTTTCCTCTCTATATTCCCTCTGCTTCCATTTACATGCTGCTTCCCAATTTTAAAAAACATACTGTTATAATGCTTTGTTTGGTGTAAAGACTAACTTGTTACTATTGATAAGAATATGCAAAAAACATAGTTTAAGTAGCTCCTGAAAACCGACTTAATCTTAAACAGAATTCTCTCCCTAAATATGCTTTTACCACATTTCACTACTCCACTGAGCCCCTATCATGTACTCTATGCTGCCAGATGCTAAGAATTCAAGAAAGAAAATACCCACTAATCAATATATCACAACATAGCACTATTGTTACAAATAGTAGTAGTACTACGGAGGAACGATGCATCTGGTGTGAATGTTAAGAGTATTGATGGTCTCTCAGAGGCCTTCCCAAAAGACGTGTTAGCCCAGAAGAGACGTGCCTCAGTAGCTGTGGAAGGAAGTGCCTCAGTACCTTGTGGAAGGAAGTAGAGAGGAACCAGGACACACTGGAGGAATGGAAACACAGCCAGAAGGGTTAGTCATAGAGCACTTTGATTTCCTTTTATTTATTTTAACACTACAGAACTTGGACTCAGACTTGACAAGTATAAACTGTAGTAAACTTTTTAATTTAGTGAGATAATTTTGTCTTGGACTGCCTAAGCCTGGTATAGAAACTACATACAAGTATTTTTTTTTTTTTAAATCTGGATCTTATCCTGATATGAAGTCTCTTTGAGGATCTTTAATTATGCAGGTATACATTCTGTAATCTATTCCAAAAGGAGCTTTTAAGAAAGGATATATGTGTTGATTTCATTAAGATTTAGATATGCTATCATATATTTTGAAAATTTTCAGCTATTCATTAGAATATGTGCAAACTTTATTCTCTTAGATATTGTTTGGGGGAAAGCATCATTTTATATGAATAATTAAAATATATCTTTTGCATTGCATATATATATAATAATTTGAAAGTTTTGAAACATTTAATGGGGTTTAGCAGGACACTGAATGCTTAGAAGAGAGAGAAAAGTTATATTCCTTTCTGTTTACTTCCTATTCCTATCAGAAAGTGTGTATTTCTTTTCCTTTGCATTTATCCCCCCATTTAACTTATGTCAGACCTAGATCACCTTCCAGTTACCTTATTGTACTAGCCTCAGAAATGACTGCCTTTGATCTTTACTTGTATGCACACTCCACACTCCACAACACACTCCTTCCACACTGCCCTGTCATCATCTTAATCTTAATTAAACTTTAGTTTTATGTAGAACTCCCCTTTGACTGAAAAATCAAGTCTTTTTCCCTGGCCGGAAAAAAAAAAAAAAAAAAGCTTTTTCCCCCTTCTTTCTATACTTGCTTCCGTGCTTCCTAATATGACTACATACTAGACTTACCTTTAAAACTTCTGATTCTCCAACCTTACTTCAAGCCAATTAAATCAGAATCTCTAAGGATGGAACCCTACCATCTCTATGTTTTTAAAGTCCCCAGATGGCTGTAATATGTATCCAGATTTGGAAACTACCAAGTGCAAGTTTGATGTGACAGTTAAACTGAACTACTCATCACTGCCCTTTCCTTCAGCCCATATGCAACATTCTTATTTAATTGTCTAACTCACTGTTATTGGTGTAGGTTTTAGTGGAGGTTGTTACTAAAGAAATCCCCTCTTTATTACGTCAGTTTTAGAAAGTTTCATTACAATTAAAAGTATTAAGGTCATTTTAAAGAACAGTTTTCTCATAATTAAAGTAGCATAGGCACTTGTAAATATTCTCAGTATCTCTTTCTATTTTGGATATCATTTGAAGTTGGACTTGCATTGAGAACATAATTAAGTATCTACATTGTATTCACTATGTTGGGTGGGTTCAGAACACAGGAACAGACGTGAATACCTGAAAATTGTGCTGACAAGTTTGGCTTTTTTCACTTCTATATCTATATCTGAAATATCAATATAACAAGGCACTATTAATGAGGGCACAAAAATTCATTCTGCATCAAAAATGTTAAAGAAGACAATACAGCACTGAGCAGAGAGCCTGGCATAAAATTGGTGATCAATTCATGTTTTCGGGCGAAAATGCATGGGAAAAAAAAGAACCCACATTGCCTATGTGTTATGTCCCAGATAGAGTCATGATCCTTATAAAATAAATTAGCTGTGTGACTTTGAGCAAGGCCTTTAACCTTCCAGCTTTCAATTTGCTCATCCATAAAATTGGTAGTGGTGAGAAGAGGGAGGATGAATTTGAAAATCCCTTCCAGCTCTAAGAGTTTTTCAGTTGAGAAAGAATCTTGTTTAAATCTTTTTGTTCACATCAACAAATATTTCATGGGAAAGAAACATACACATTGCTTTTAAAAAGTGAGGAATAACCTGCACCTCTAAATGTAGTGTATAATGTTTCATCTCACTGGCCTTCTTTCATCTCTGAGTCATTTCCCCATCCCTAACTTCTGCCATCTAGAATTGCACCCCATAATGAAATGGTACCATAAAAGCCTGCTGCTTGTAGCTCTGCTTTTGGGAGAATCTAAGATAAAACACAACACCACAAAGTGCTTCATGTATCTGCATATTTAGTAACTAAACAGAACTATTATTTGTCATTTTCCTCTGTTATGTTCATTGCAACTGAGTTTTTTTTTTTAATTAATTAAATATAGTTATAAGCTCTACTCAAAGGTCTAGTTTGGCTCTACAAAGATGTATTAAATTTGCATTACTTCCAAGGCTCTGTATTGAAAGCTGGGGATACAAAACAAATAAGGTCGCCATTGAAAAACTACTAATCAAAAGTCATGTTTTAGAGAAATATATATTGACATGAGAAAACAGTCATGACATACTGAGAGGTGAACAAAGCAACATACAAAAGGAATTGCACTGAAATTCTGCTTCTGCTGAAGAGGAAGAAAGTCACCAAAAAAATGGTTGTTCCCACCATAAACATGACACAGAACTAGATTATCTTTGAAATCTACTGTTTCAGCCCATAAAAGAGCTGCAGTCACTAGGCAACCAGGTGAATTGAATTCCAAAGGTACACAAGCTCATCCCAAATGAAAAAGAACATGAAATCTGTTTCAACATTCATAGAACATGGGAGGAAGAGAACACGTCCATAAAAGTGAGTAAGAAGAAGATAAGGCAAATCTTTTATACTAATGTGAGAGTTTAGAATAACTTCATAGACTTCACTAGTTCTTTCCCCAGGTTTCCCCAAGAAGCTCATAAGGAACACAAGAGAGGCCCCTCAGGGTTCTAGTTAGGCACGACTTGGCTTGAGAATATGAGGACGTGCTCACAGAAACCCACTCATACTTTGGATAAGTACAAGGAGGTTATAGACTGCCACCCATCTAAGTCATGGAATTTCTTTTTATATAAGGCCAAAAGACATTGCACTGGGAGAGAACCTTCTCCGGCACAAAAAGAAAGTCCTCTATTCTGAAGAAATAGATAATATGAGTGGGAAGAAGGATATTCAACCAAAGATAAAAACCTTGCCCATAAAGAAAATTCCAAGCCAAGAGGTCTTCATGGCTAAATTTTATCAAATACTTCAGAAAGAAAATGATGTTAACTCCTACACAAATTTCTCCTGCAAACTGAAGAGGTTATAGCACTTCTGAATTTATTTTATAAGGTCAATATTCTACAAATATCAAAGTAAAATACAGATCATACATGAAAGGAAAACTAGACTAATAATGCAAAAGATCATGGACATAAAAACTATTTAACAAAAATATTTAACAAATATCAGCAAATGAAATTCAGCAATTATCAAAAGGATAAATCAGCATGATCAGATGCAATTCAACTCAGGAATACAAAATTTAAATCAAGCAACATAATTTAAATTGAAATTAAAATCATTTAAATTGATGTTAATATTAAAATAAATAATTACATATTAAAATCAATTATGCCTTATAAGGTAATAGAAAATAAAAAAATAAAATTTATAGGTATAACTTTAACAAAATATTTTAAAAATACATTCACTGAAAATATAAAACATTGCTGAAATTAAACAGACCTATGCAAGTGGAGGAATATACTCTATGTATACATGGGATGTTTTAACATTGGTGAGTTATCATTTCTCTCTAAAACTGCTCAACAAACTCAATACAGTCTTAATCTAATTTTTAGCAGGCTGTTTTTAGATATTAACAGATTCTACAATTTGCAATGATTTGCCCTAACCAAGAGAATTTTGAAGCAGAAAAATAAAATTGAAGAATTAAAACTACCTGACTTCCAAAAAGCAAAAGAAAAAATCTGATGGTTTTCCCCCTAGGAGGAATATAAGGGAACTAAATAAGTAACCAAGGAAAAGAATAACAACAACAACAATAATAATAACAAAAATGTAAAAAAGACAAGGACAAATAGGGGACACTTGGTGGCGAGAGGGGAGGGAATGGGTAGAGGGCAGAAAAAGCACAAGGGACTGAGGTGATAGTGCACTGGTGAAATGATGGTGGGAAATCCATGGGGACCACAATTGATGTCAAACATATATAAAGAAAGAAAATAAAAAAATAAATAAAACTACCTGACTTCAAAATCTATTTGCAGTGGTTTTTAAAATATGCCTATATATCCTTTAACTCTTTCCCCTTCAAAAGATGGAGGTTGATTTCTCTCCAGTTTACTGTGGTCCAGTTTTAGTGTCTTACTTCTAATTAATAGAATCTGTTGGGAGCAATGATGTGATTTCCAAAGTCAAATTATAAAAGGCATTGCTGCTTCTGACTCTTCCTTCTTTGATCAGTCACTCTGGAGAAAGCCAGTTATCATGTCATGAGAAAATTTAAAAAGTCCTTGGGAGAGTTCTATATATGGGAAGGAAACAACTTTCCAGTACCAAACTTGCCAGGAAAGTGAGTGAGCCATCTTTGAAGTAGATCATTGAAGCACAGAAAGGTCTTCAGATGACTCTAGTCCCCTCACCTTTGAATCTTTCAGATAAGACTCCAGATATTGTGTGACAAGGCAAGACATCCCTTCTATGCACTGTCAAAATTCCTGATCCACAGAAACACTAAGATTATAATTATTATTTTAAGTTACTAAATTTTAAAGCAATTTTTATACAGCAATAGATAATACAATAGACTTCATCAGATATAATATTTAGGATGGTGGTAAGGATTAATATATAGATTAATGGAATGGACTAATATGGAGTACAGAAATAAACAGTAGTCGATTTCATTTCAGCAAAGGTATTGAGGTAAATGGAGGTAAGACAGTCTTTTAGATAAATGGCGCTGGAACAATTGATTATAAATTTTAAACAAAAAGACCCTGGACAAAAATAAACTTGGTACTTATATCACACCATATGTAAAAATTAACTTGAAAAGAATCATAGTCACAAAAAATTCACCTCTAAACTACAGATCTAGAAGTTTTATGAGAGAAATATTCATGTCTTTCAGTTAGTGGAGGATTTCTTAAGCAGTAGACAAAGATCAGAAACCTTAAGAGGAAAAATAGTTGTTATAATTCATCAAAATCAAAACCATTTGCTCTTTGAAAGCCATTGCTATGTAAATGAAAACATGTGCTACAAATGAAAATATAAAAGGAGAAAATAGTTACAAAATACATATTTGATCAGGGACTTGTATCCCAATTAAAGAATTTTTATCTCTCAGTAATACCACTAGTAAAAATATAGTCAAAAGACATGAACACACGCTTCATCAAAAAGAGATGTACAAGTTAAAACAACAATACCACTTCACTCTCAACTGGAATAGATAAAGTTAAAAATATTTAGAGTACCAAGTATTTGGTATTTGAGATTTGAAGCCAATGTAGCTCTCATGCATTATTGGTGAGAACTTAAAATGATATAACTACTTTGGAAAATATCTTGGCAGGTTTTAATGGAGTTAGATAAACACTTACATGATACAGCAATTTCACTCCTAGTTATTTATTTTAAATAATTTATAACATAAATCCACCAAACAAAAAGTTTGTAAATGATTGTTTGTAGCAACTTTATAATAGTCAAAATTTGAAACAGTGCACTTTTACTTGGGAAATGCATGTGTAAATTATTATCCTTGTTTATGTGCACATTTGCTTCTAGACTACTGACCACATAATAATATGTGTAGACTTAAAATGCATGACAGAAGAGCATGGATATTGGAAGTAAATGGAACTATGTTGTAGTAAGATTTAATGTTTTTCTGAAGCTCTATGGTATCTTTGAGTAGGCTATATGACAATTTAAACGTATATATTGCAATCTTTAGAGAAACCAGCAAGTATAGATACAAAATTAATACAAAAGATAAAAGGGAAAAGTAAAATTAAATGTCAAGCAAAAAATATAAGAAAGTAGGAAAACAGGGCTGATGTTACAAGTAGAAAACAAACACTAAGATGCAATACTAAACACAACTATGAAATCACAGTGAAAGTAAATGGCTAAACTCTTCAGTTACAAGGTATATATTGTTGGACTAAATTAAAAGTTGAGCACAGGTAAATGCTGACTATGATATTTGTAATAATTTATATGTACACTAAATATAAAACTAACAAGTTGAAAATAAAAAGATTTTTTTAAAACATGCAAATAGTTACAGTAAGAAAACTAGGGTGACTATAATATCAGACAAGGTAACTTTGAGGCAGTTTTGCAGGGCAACCAAAAAAAAAATATCATGTCTTCAGAAGACATGATATTTATGTAGCTAATACCCAAACATTAGGATGCACGAAGGAGAACTGACAAAAACAAAAAGAGGAATAATAAATTAACAAACAATTATAGCTAAATATTTTAATAACTTTCAGTAACAAGAAAGTAAAGGAAAATATTCGTCAGAATATATAAGAGGTTTAAACATCTTTCAATTCATGTGAACATTATAATAAAGAGATGAACAACTTTATGCCAGTAAATTTAACAACTAATATATAATTGATAAATTTCTGGAAAACATAACTTGCCAAAGCCGGAAAAGTAAGAAATAAAAAAAATGTAAACTTCTCTAAATCAATTTAAGAAATTCCTGTTCAAAAAACATGTGTCTGTGTGTGTAATAAATAAAGTATTTGAATATACCAAAAAAGAAAATAAAGCTAAAAGATACAGACACATAGTGGTGACTTGACAGTTAATGAGGATTTTGGAGATAACCTCAAACCTATGTCAACCCAAAGTCAAAAGCACAACTTGAGAGGGGGCTTCTGGTGGTGGGGGCTGTGCGGTCTCAGTAGTAGACAGCTTAGCTGCAGTCTATGTTGGAGGAGGCAGCAGATCTGCTGTTGATATTGTTACCATGTACTTTCTGCCACTTGCCAAGCATATGGAAGCATGGATTTTTTTTTCTTTTTTTATTGGTTATATTCAGTTTTATTGAACAAAGATTTTAAGTATATATAACATAAATCAATCATACAGCATAAGTGTTCTTCTCCAAACTCTCAGTTACATGGTAAGGATCACATTGCAAATTCAATCCTTCCAGCGGCAAAACTGTGCTTCTTACCATTCCTGAAGAGAAAATTTCCTAGCTACTAGAATTCTAAATTGGTGTTCTCCTTTCCTTCCTTTGCTACCTCTTCATCCTTTCTTCTTTTAAAAATATATCGTATTCCAGGAGCTCATAACATTTTCAGCAAAACCAAAAGCAAATTTCCAATCAAAAAACACAATATCCTCGAAAGTCAAATTAATAACAGCCTAAGTTGTGGCTAATTAAATTAAATTTATTTGAAAATGACATTTTAATGATAAGTTGCTTAAATTTATGAGAAAAATGGCAGTCTTTATAAAGCTCAACTTCTTTCAGAATGTTGTAGGGAGGGGGGCAGGAAGCCTGAGTGTTTTCTGATGAGAAAAACTTGTGTTAATCTGAGTAAGCTATTCTTCTAGCAGAGTAATCTAGTTTAAGTGCAAATTGAATTCCTTTTTAAATTTTACTCTGCTTTTCTAAGAGAAAGTTTCCAAGGAACATAAGAGGCCCTCTCAATTTGTGATCATGAACTTCCTACTCCCACATGAGGAATTTTACATGTGTACCTGGCATCACCTTGGTAGCACCTAATCATAATAATCATTACTGTTTGGTTCTTGTTTATTCTAACATAACAGCATGTTGGTGAAGTGAGCAAATCTATACGCAGAATGAAAACTGGTGATCTGTTCAATATAGACCTTATTTTCTGTTGAAAATTGGACACATTACAAAACAATAGCAACGTCAATTAATAGTACTTTCATTCATGCCAGGCTAGGATCTTAACTGAGTAGATCAGTGACAGATTTGGAAACTGTAGCGTTTTAGGGGAAAAAAAATTAAAAACTACTGTATTGTGTTGAAAGGCATTTTCTGTAGTGCTTTGATATGTAACTCTGACTGAAACTCAGCATGTAAGACATTAATCTCAACTTTCATGTAATATACCACTGATGCTCCAGGAAAATAAAATTATAAGACTCTCATGTTATTCCAAACAGATTGAGAAATGTGCCAAGAGGAATTATACCTTAAAATCTTCTATTTTGTTTTCCATAATAGGGGAAAGAGGAGAGAAATATTGCGTACTTGGCTATAAAATCATAACGAATATTTATTTAGCACATTCCTTTTTTAGAAATTGTGTGTGAATTAGACTAGAGAATGTTTTATTTTCCTACATAATATTGTTTGGTACTCAGGTGTGTGTGTGTGTGTGTGTTTGTGAATGTCTTTGCATGTGCTGTCATAACCTATCTGGCCAAGCGTGGACTGTCTCCAAAGATTAAGTGCACCTATTTTGAACTAGAGGCTGCATGCCATAATTTTTAGCTAACCCGTTTCCTTCTTAGTGAAAACAGAAATAAAAATATATTGTGCACACTTCATTGCTAGAGCCTTTGACCTCAGCTGCCTGTCTAGCTGAGACTGTGATGAATGCTTTGTGTCTCTTCATTTTTAATTGCTCATAAATTGTTATCCCACGAAACACAAAACTAGCCTTGTCCTCATTTTAGTTGGGGTTGGAGGTCAGTCTAACAGTAATACAATTAAGGAGTGTCTTTGTGTGGGGGTGTGGGAGTGAGGAGGGCACTAGGGTTGCAGAAGATGGGTAAAGAAATGTAATAGTCCTTTCTCAGGAACACACAAAGAAAATTCCAACTTTTGAGCAAAAAACATCACACATAGAGTAAATCATGCTTGTTTGACTATTGTGTCCAAAGCACTTTGAAGGGCATTTCTGGACACAACAAAGAAAGTGAATTATATTTCATGCTTGTGTTCAAGCAAAAATGTGTTTTTGTGATTCATGATGCTGAGTATAAATTAATATTGTAAAAAAAAAAAAGTCTGGTTTCTGAAGTACCGTCAAAGACCAGGTTGTTTGCACAACAGACTATGGATGGGAATCTCATGGCAGGAGCTAGCCTTCTACCACTCTGTCATCACCAGATAGCAGCTCGGGCACTTCTCTAGCTCCCATCTGCCTCTACTGCACCATGGATCTACTCTGGAATCTGCAGTCACTGTTTTCAATTTGTACTTCCCCTATTGCTCAGCCACCAAGGTATGATCTTAAACAGTCATTTTGCAAATGTCAGTGGAACTAAAAAGCCTTAAATTTCTTTTGTCATTTGTTTAGACTATCAAAACAGAAATGATTATGCGTTTTCCTTTTTTTGCTTAACATAGTGTTTAAAGCCCAGCTAGTGGCCTATTGACTGATTTTATTATTTTGATTAAACCAAACCAGAAGCAGCATGGTCTAAATGCAAACAGAATTGGACTTATAGTGAGGCCTTGCCTTTCTTTTTTACCAGTCATTCTTCTGACTTCCTTTAATTCTAGGCAAATGGTTTGACTTCTTTGGATTACACTGTTTTTTTTTTTAAATCATCTTGTAAAACTTGTGTAGACAAGGAAAGCTTATATACATGTATTAGAGCTTTATTATTCAGAATAAATAAATGAATACATTTTGGCTGTTTTTTATGATTCTTAGTCTCATGTTAATCACAGTTTTCTTCTTTTATAGATATTTCACAGTAACTTTTGAACAACTTTTCAAACTCACTTGAATTCCAAATAACCAAATGATATTCTCAATAATAACTCAATTCATTACTTCTTGAATTTTATTTATATTAAGTTAATTTTACCTCTTTCCCCCAGTGAAATTAATACCATTCTCTGATTTAGCTTTGGCAAAAATAGATAATAATAGCATAGCTCATAATGCACAATACAACCACCATTATTTCACACCTACTCTGAGAGCACTTACCAGGTCCTTAGATGTAAGAATTAAAGGTCTATCAAAGAGTTGCTTAATACATGAAGCAAAGAATAGAAGTTGTAATTTTTATTTAAATATTATAAACATGCTAGGTATTAATTAGAGAACATAATTTGTTTCTTAGTTTAGTCTGAAACAAATGGTTCAGGTAATATTTAAAATAAGTTCAAAATGTTCATCCAGTTATCACTGAAATTTATATTTTTCTCCCTTTTTCTACTTGAGAAGTTCCTGATAGCTGTGGATGGAGCTTTCTGGTTTGTAAACTTTTTGAAGATGAAAATAACTGTATTCACACATTGACATATCTAGCCTTTTCAAATAAAGTCACGGAAACACATAGCACCATCTGAAAAATAAAATGTTTTGCTTTGTTTTGTTTTTGACTCTATCCTCACTCTAATTTACAGTTCATGAGAGCAAGGGGTTTTGTCTGCCCCCCAATCCTACTCCTGTTATACCTCAACACTTAGAACAGAACATGAGCATCCTGTAGTAGGTGCTCAATAAACCTCTCTTGAATGAAGTAATATATTTATCACAATAAGTTTCTGGAAGTCAGTCTCACAGATCCAGTGGGTTCTAATCCTAACTTTCTTATGTTATGTACTAGTTCCTTCTTTGACTATCATCCTTGTGAAGTTGAGATAACTAAATTTCCTTTATTGATGTTTTGTCTTAGAATATTTTTACTCCCTCTTTTGGTATGACAAAAAATATAATTCAGTTTTAAAGTTTCAGTTCCTGCTAAAATCAACACCCTTTCTCAGGCTAGGGATTTAATCTGTATTATAGAAGAATGTGCAGGATACAAAATAATGAATTCGTCACTAAATTGACAAACATTCTCTTTGAGGTTGGATATTATAATGCTTTTATGTGATTATTTGAAAATGTGTTTGATTTTGTCATTTACCAGAATTTTCTCCTATAACTCCTTAAAGAAACCCTGAAGATAGTTTCCCAAAAACAACTTGTCTCACAGAATTTATTTTTATTATATTGGAGAATTTACAATTGAGCAAAATACTATACCTTTTAAGGATCCCACAGTAATGTAAATACAGCAAAAACTTTAAAATATTGAAATTAGGTTTTTATACATGGCAAACTAATCCAAGTTGTGTGAAAACATAAACATAGAAGTTTTGAAATTTTATTCAAACATGTTTTGCAACTGCATGTGAAAACTCAAATATGAGTGCTTAACATGTAATACTAAACAGACTACCAATTGCGATTTAAAATTCAGGTGTCATTCACTTGTCATGTCTGAGAAGTTTCCTTATACTACCTATTTCATCAAAAAGTACTGGAAGTTTATGAAGGTTTGGTAGGTTAGAACTATGTGCAAATTTACTGACAAAAGAAAAACAATATAATGCTATAGATTAAACAAATGTTTCAAATATATTGATAGTGATATCACTACATCATCAATTTCTTGTCCTAATAAAGATAATCATACTTATGTTAAAAATATTATTTTGTATCAATTGCTGAACAATTTAATTGTTAAAGATGTTATTTATCTAAATATGCTAATAAGTGTGTGTCTTCCTCAGCTTCTCTGGCTTTCCCAACTTGCAGTACTGTTTTTGGCCATCCAGCTGCTTAGAGTGACCTCTTCTGTCTTCACTGTTATCTGCTTAGAACTTTCTGGCAGATGGAAAGCTCCCACCCACTATGTATGCCTTTGCACTTCATGGTTACAAAGAGCTAAAGGGACACTTAGAAGCCATAATGTGTTTAAGGGAATATTGAGACCAATGAATCGAAGGTAGCAATCCTGAAATAAAGACTTCTATTAACTGCAGTTTTAGGATTCAGTGACTCTCAAAAGTCTCACCCAAATGGGCCTTTCTGGTGACGTAGGTGTTAAGTCTCAGTGCTATCACTACTATGGCCAGAGGTTGATTCCCTGGCCAGGAAACTAAGCCACGTGGCACAGCAGATCTCTCCTGTCTCACCCACTGCTCCCCTCAGATGTGTATTTCAGTAGTTCTGCCTATTCTACTCCCCACTCTGTCCCTGGTGAATCCTCTCACACCCTGCATCTCTGGCCTACAACCCAGTCCTTCTACATACACAAAAAAAATGTTTCCCCAAAACTATCCTAGTGGCCGAGGGACTAAATGCATAATCTGGGATCTAGGAACTAGGCAAAACTATGCACAATTGTAATAATTCTCTGGAATATCTCATTGTATTTGAAAGCTAGATGTGAATGCTTGAATTCTACACAGATAACATAGAAACTCATTTTAATGCCCAATACTTTCCACTGAGACTTCAAATAAAATTAATGTTACAGAGAAAAGTCCATCTGTTTCCATGAGTTTTCCTGCTTGACACCCTCACCATTCACCAGCATAGACACACTCCACTTTAAGATGAATACTTAGTGGTCAACACAATGATAAATAACAGCTAAGGATTATTGGTTTTGCCAAGAGTGTCATGGTGCTGCCTCTCAGAACCCAACTGGAGATTCATGTCCAAGTTAGCTCAGATATACATAAATCAACCATATTCTATTATCAGAGTTGTTCGGGAGTTAGTAAAAGCCCAGCTCACTGAATGATTAGACTGTCTCCTTCCTTCCTTTATCTCTCTCTTTTACTTTGAGAAATTATAAATACAGTGAAAAAGTTACCAGGAAATCAACTGAGAGAAGTCTAAGTCCACTCAGGAAAACTCCAAGGTGAACAAAACAGGGCAGGTTGACTTTGCTGTATGATCAGTTCTCTTTAATCTCTTTTCCAGGGGAAGGTCCAGTCTGGACAATCTCCCTGAACCACTATTTTCTCTACTTCTAGTTGTGCCTGGTCTTCACATGCACAAAACTGTCAAGTGTCTATAAAAAAATGAGTGCCCTAGGGTGTGTCACCCTATGTTACAGAAATGCAGAGCTTCAGATTTTTGGTCCTCTTTATTTCTCAGCCCCAATACAATGGATGTCACTAGTGTCACCTTTCAGTAAGATAGCCATGGCCAGCAGAAGGCCTGGAAATGCCAATTGTAATTAACTTTCTTTTCAAATATGTTTGACAGTTTCATGCTGAGAAGTGCTTCTTACCTTTTGAACTTTCAGATTGCTTGGCTGAGCAAAATGTGTATCATTTTCTTTTAAAATTACCTTACAAAGAGCTATGTACTATGATATTCTTGCATACGTCAGCCATTTATAAGAGATTTAGATTTTTAAGCAGATTATCTTTGTTCCAAATGAGAGACCTTGCTTTTGTCTGAAGCATGGGCTATGTTCAGGTGCCCAGCAGAGCTCCAGGACAAGGGCACTCATATATTCATAAATGTCAAAGATGACAACCCTTTCTCATGGGCCTATCATCCCAGCTGCTCCAGGAGGTAATATTCCCGAGACCTGTGAAAGCCAGAACCATGCTCTTTGGCAGTAACTAAAGATACGAAAGAAATGCTCTTTGGGTCCAGTTTCCTGCAATATGGTTATTCATCATTTTTAAAATGACATCAAAAATCAATAAAAATGGAAGAACTCTATAAATGCATCTTTTCCTAATTGAGAGGCTTAACCTGACTTTTGCAGTAAGAATAATATACCTTACTGTGACCTACTTAAAAAATGTAAAAAGTCACTTTATAGCTGCTTGTTTCAGTCTTTCATTTGGCCTTCCTACACTTTTTTTTTCATAGCAGTGTACTTGTGTTAAAAAAAAAATAAGTATAGATCCTCACCAGCATTTTGATCAAGGAGAAAGGTTTCATACTTCAATAGTGCACGTAATGGAGTTGGTCAGATTTGAAGCATGGGAGCACATTTTATCTTGGATCTTTAATTTTTTACAGTTCAGCTGACAGAAATTTAACTAAAATGTTGGTTATGTGACCAGTAAGAGGACTCCCCAAAATAACATTTGCCTAAATTTTACTGGAGATATTCTGAAAGGGATAGGAAATAAGCAATTCTGATTAGTCTTTTGGTTAATTAGAAATGACTTGAAGACCAGTTCTCTAAGATTGTTTCCTTCCCTAAGGATAAAATATAATTGCTCAAAATTTTCACACAGATCGAAAACTGAATTACTAGATAGAGAATACACAAAAGATACCTTTTAAAATTATCTTCTCTAGCTACCAAAACAATAGAGGTCACTGAGATTCACACAGCCCTCAGATATAACACACAATATGACCTTTTTCTTGAAAATACAAAGACTAGAATAAACCTTACCACCTACCCCCTCAAAGTAAAAATAAAATAAAAAGTAGTTTCTAATGTTATCAATTTCAATGTGATTTTGAAATTATAAAAAAAAACCTTTCAGTTCAGGTTTTCAGGTAAAAATACGGTTCAGCTTCTTTCAAATAAATTCTTGATATTCTGTTGAGCTTACTCTTAGCTATACTTCTGAAACTCAAGAATAAGCATATTTCAGTCAACTTTCTTACTAAATTTGAAGGAAATCTAACACCATTCACTGCTCTAGTGTAAGAAATCAAAGCAAGTCAGTTGAGTTGAAGAGGTTACACAAGGTGTTTTTTATCAGTTTAAGAAAATGAGCCTTGAATCCTTGTAGGCTTAAAGAGGAAAAGTTTCTTCCCATGAAATAATGACACTTAGGCTCTCCATAAATTTACTAAGTTGCTAGTTATGGAATGACTACTCATTTTAGAGAAAATGTCTGTGTGCAATAGGTAAAAATCATGTCCATATCAGCCTTGTGATTTTCCATGTGCGTTTTTGGTGGCAGACGTAACATGAACAAGCCAGAGGGACTTCCTCCCTGTGGCTTTGATTTGAGAGAGAAAAATGATCTGAATGAAACATTACTCAATCAGTTAAATAGAATATTGATTAAACTTTTCTGGCCTTCTCCAAAAATGTTTGATTTGGATTGTGAGGTTATTTTAGTTATTTTGTTCTAAGGACCCTATTTTTGAGGTGATAAAATGAAATATCCAAAGCAGTTAGAGTTTAACATGACTTAAAAGACACACGTTGGAAAAGTCAAGGTAGTCATGAGATTTGAAATGGCAGGCAAATATTTTGGCAGTTATGGCCTATGTGTTTTTCTTACCCCACCACAGAACAGGACTATGCTTTGGTGATAAAGTGTGAAAGAGCTTAGTTTGTAAATATGGCTTGACACAGTAGTTGACACATGGCTCATATTTAACTTCAGTTTTCAAGAGATTCTAATGGTGTGTTGCTTACCTCTGGGTTTTAATCATAGATTCATGGGTTACCTGCAAAAATCTGAAAAGTTTCTAATTAATTCTGATGCTGTAAGGTTCAGGCACATATATCTCTACCACATATCAAAACCTAAATGTTATCTAAAATGTTCACTGACTTTCTGAAATTGTCACAGTGCAAAGAAGCCTACATATATATTCTGGATCCATTTATTTCCTAGCTCACTCTCTTTCCAAGTTACATTTACTTTGTGAGTGAACTCAGTAACTTTTGACTTGGCACCTATAAACTCAAATGTGATTGATAGAAAATATTTGCATGTCTATATACAAAAATGACATTGGGAGTACATGGAAAGGAGCCAAGTGAACGGGAAAAAGCACCATAGACTTCACAGTCTCCATAATGAGTTAAACTCCTACAAGCTGCTCGAATATAATAGATTGATCAGATTTTTTTCAAAATGTCAAAGATTACTTTACAGGCAGAATGGACTGGATTAGGAAGAAATATATAAACCCAAAGTAGTCATACTGTAATAATAGGTTTGGTCCCCAGGAAAAAAGTAGGTTCCAGGTTCCCTGCTCCACCCAAGGGAGGGTGGAACTAAGGAGAGAAGAAAAGCTAGAGAGAAGACATGGAAGGAAGGAAGCAGGATGAAGAGCAAGAAGGAAACCTGAAGGAGCCACGTGGAGCAAAAAGACATGAGAAGAAACTGCAGTTGCTTCTTGGTCCTGGACTGGTTGAAACAGATGTGAGTGAGAGACCCATGGGAAGGTTAACAATCCAGCTTTTATCTTGATTTTTATTTTGTTCTTTCCCTCCCAGACTGCCTGACTGTTTCTGAATTATTTCTGTTCTATTGGTCCCCACTGGAAGGTGCTTTAGACTTGTGGCAGAATTTTGGACCTTGCTCTGAGCCAATCCTGTTTAGCTGGACTTTAACCCATGAGAGGATGGGTAACTTTGGGCACCAAGTTTGGAGACTATATTCTTTGTCTTATCTGTATTATACACTAGTTGTGTTAAAGTTCCATTCTATTAAAGATCTCACATATTTTTTCTTGATGTGATAGATGGCAGAACCTATTTAGAACAGGCAGATTTAAGCGGTTCTGGGGTGCCCTTCTCCCTGTTCTGTAACAACACTTATATACTTTCATGTGTGCATGTAGTATTTTTCAGAATAAGATTTTTAGAACTGTCATATATATATATACATAGTTTTGACAGCTCTTAGCTAGACTTAAATACATGAGTAAAACTTTCCATAATGTTTTTATTTTAAACATTAGATACTGTTTTCTTTATCTTGATTAAAAAAAAAATTCTTCATCCACCCTCCTACATTTCTCTATTGATTTGCTTTCCCTGGCAAGCAGATATTACATTGAATGTCACATGTAAATGAATAATCAAATAAACAAAAAATTTACTCTATTTCAATATTTTTTAATACAAGGACACATGGTAAATACTAAAGTTGATGGAAGAAGTAACCTCACCCATATTTTGTCTTACAATAATTTTTTCCTGACCAAAATAAAAATATTAATTTGTATGAGTACATGTGCCAACTATGTTTTCTTTGAAGAAAAGAAGAGAGGCAGAGGAGGAGAACTCAGAGCACCTTATAAGCAGATATTTTTAATTACAAAATAACTACAGAGCTGAAAATATGAGATGCAAGTCCAGATGGCACAAATGCCAAGTGACTCTCCATTCTAAATACAGAAAAATATATTGTGCACCTATAGGTAAAAAAAAAAAAAATCAGAAACAGTAGACTTCTACAATCAATTCTTGTTTGCATCTGGGTACTAATTCATTTTGAAGTAAAAAATTCAACCTTATCATTTCCAAGGAAAATATGTTCTGGTTTCATCCTTTATTCTCTGTATTTCTCAGCCTTTAGTAAGCTTATATCTTGGAGCTCAGAGCTAATCTTCTTATCAAGAGTTCTGGACTTTTCACTTTCTTTTACTACTTGATTGCTAGACTTTTTATCCTTATTTAAATGTATTTTTTTAATTTAAATGTATTTTTAAATGTTTACTTTTTTAATTAGAGAAAAAAATTTCCATTGAGGCTTTTTATTTGCGTTACTGCCTTTAATTTTGAAGACGCCAGGAAGTATCTTTTTTGCCAGATAAAAAAGAAAGATCGCAGAAATTAAATAAGTTATCCAGGTTCTCACAGCCAGCAGCAGCGGATTGTGAATAGAGGGAATTTTAAATAGTCATTTCTTTGCATTGTGCTTATTTTCACTCAACAGTTGATTTACACCTAGACTCCAACTTCTATGATCCAATTTGGGTATCCCAGAACTGCCTTTGCCTACACATATTCTTCATTACACTCTTAGACCACTTCCTAGTAATCTATCCAGACTTTCTCATACCAGAAAAGAACAGGAAAAGAGAGAACTGGACACAAAGACAGAGAGCAAAATCTGTATAATATGCTTTCAGAAGGTTCTTGAATAGTTTTCATGAAGGTGATATTTCAAGGGAAATTATAGTTCTTCAAAGAGCACAAGCAGGGGCACTAGAAGGTGTGTTGAGGAAAACTCAGGTTACTAGATGCTTGCACTGGTGGAACCATCTAGAGTGCTGTCCCAGTCCCCACTGTCTGACCCGATAGCCTCTAGGAAAAGACCACAGAGTAGGGAATGCTATGAGTTTTTTCTTCCTGAGGGGAGCCTGTTTTCATGAGTGCTCAGGATTAGGGAAGTAAATGGGAGTCAGTAAGACTATGGCACTCTCACAAGCCCTGTATAAATATTAACTCCTTTACTCTTCTTAACACCTGGAAGATATTAACTAAGATAAATCATCTTTAGGGTGTTCCTCCATGGTACTTTCTGAGCCTTTCTCCTCATCTCTCAGGTGCCCCAAGTTATCAGTCTGCTTCCAGATGCCCCAAAGCTCAGTGTCTGGTGAGGCGAGGAGTCATATCCTTCCACTTTACCAAAGCAGATTGGATCATCTCCAAAATCACTTCATTTTCTTCATGTCTCCATTGCTTTACAAAATTCTCACTAAATGTAAACCAAGAAAAGGTATTTTTAATTCGAATAAATTTCTCAATAGTTGACTTTAAGACTTTCCGTAAAAGTATTTATTATCAATGCTTTGGGACACAAAAGACCTGCTAAGAAAGTGACAAGGCAAGGTAAGTGAGGTCCACGGGTTATAGAGCACTAATTCCCAAATCATCAGCTCCTCCTGCCACTCTAGTCCCTCTTCAAAGAAAGCCCATTCTTATACCTTTGTTTTTCTAAGTACACTGGGCTGGGCCCCACAAGTCATCTCAAACCCTCCAAAGTCATCCATGTACCTGCCCTCCAGGGGGTGAGATGACTGTCATTTAATAGGAAATATTTTGTGAGGCACAAGTGCAAATTTTATAGGTCATTTTAAAGCTCATTGTAGGAAACATAAGGACAGAGAAAAAAACACATTTCATCATGAGGAAACACTCAGACAAGTGTTGGTAATAACTCTAAATACCCTGGCCTCTTGAAAATAAGCCAATGACAGAAAAGGGATCTTGTTCTATATTCAGAGATTTATGACATAACCCCACTCACTTTGCCCTCAAAGGCTGCGTTGGCCTGAGGTTGGCACCTCAAACTAAGCCGAGCCCCAGGGATTCCAGACATATGTGCCCAAAACTGTTAAATGGTCCCATTTCCTTGAGTCTGTCTTTTTCTTTTCTTTTCTTTCTTTTTTTTTCTTTTTTTGAGAGATGATGGCCTTTCAAAACTTGTTTTCAAATGACAATAAAACATAAATGTATATGTGTAGGTATGAGGACATTCAAATAAGACAGGAGCACGGCCAGGTATAAATCATGAAATTTGACTGGATTCAGTTTTGAAAAAAGAGACTTAGGGAAAGGCTGCTTTCCTTCCTGCCAGTGACAGTACAGGGATCTCTCTCTTTCTTCTTTTCCTAATAAACCTATCAGTTCAGAATGTAAAAAAGAAAGATTTAGGAACAACTGTGGAAATTTTAATATGGGTTGTACAGTAGATGTCAGAAGAATTATTCATTTTCTTAGGTGTGTTAATGGTATTGTGGTTATGCAGGAGGATACACTCTTCTGCAGATGCATGAAGTATTTAGGGGTGAGAAGGCGTGTAATGTCAATAATATGCTTTTATATTGTTCAGCAATATAATTAGATACATTCATAGAGTGTCCATGGGAAAGTGTTAATGGTCATTCAGGCTACCCAGTGGTTTAAATAGCATTCATTGTATCATTCTTTCTCATTTTCTGAATGTTTAAAATTACTTCCTAACAAAATTTAAAGTGCCCACATTTTAAAAAGTAAAAAGTCAAGCTGCTGGTTTGCTTGGGTGCCATAACAAAGTACACCCGACTGTGTGGCTCCAACAACAGAAATTTATTTTCTCATAGTCTGGCATCTGGAAGTACAAGATCAAAGTGCCAGCGGGGTTGGATCCTCCTAACATCTCCCTGCTTCGTCTGCAGACAGCTGCTTTCTCACTGTGTCCTCACATGGCCCTTTCTCAAGACACATGTATTCTTTTTTCCCTTTTAATGCCGACTCTTCGGTCTCTGAGGTGCAGGGGTTGCTCCAGCCACCCCACCATGCTGTGGGATTCTCTCACTGGTACCCAATTACTGGGTTAAGTGTTAGTTGTTCCTCTTGTGAGCCAAACAGGGAGCGTCCTCTGTTAGCCCTTAGTGAATCTGGCCCCGTTTATCCTTTTTCCATGCTAAAATTTTTAAACATGGTGTACGTTTAGAGCTTACACTATATCTTAATTTGGACAAGCCACTTTTCAAATACTCGGTAGCCAGTTGTAGCGTGTGAATACAGTACTGGACAGCATGGAGTTAGCAGGATCAGATCTATTTTTCCAGATGACCCCTCCTTAAGCCGCAATTTCAAGTTCATCCCCATCTACTCAGATTTCAAAACTTTTGCCCAGATAAAATGACATTAGTGGCACTACACTACTAAGAATAAGAGAGAATATTCCTAGTGCACCTATCAGTCTGTGTACTTTTCCTAGCACAGTGACTCCTGCTTTTCTTTACCAAGTTCTCCCTCTTTACTGCAAGGTGACTCAACATTGTTTATATAAATAGAGACACCTTAAGAATTATACCTAAAATTGGGATCCTTAGAGAAGTCCAGAGAAGTTGATCAAAGTGATAAAACAGATTTCTCTACAAAACTACATTCATAGCTGCTTTCCTGGGGAGTCAGCCCTCCGCAGCAACTTAGGGCCTATTATAAGTTACCACTGTGACTGATGTAATAAAGCTCACCTACAAATGTGTTTCCCTGCACAGATGTGACATTTGTTATTTTTACACATAATATTTGTTATGGGATATCTAGTCATTTGACTTTCTCTTATAGGAAGTGGCACACCTCTAAAAGATCTTGTGGAAAAAGCAGAATGAAATCTGACAACTTCATACAGCAGAAATTAGATCACAAAAGCAAAAGAGGCCCACGTATGAAATTATTTCAATATTCTGAGCAAAGGGAAAGAAAGTGTGAACCATATTTAAAAGGAAGGTTATGACTGAGTAGATGTAGAGGATAAAGGTAAGAGGAAAAGTAAGATGATTTCATCATTTAAAAGAAAATGACTGTGGGTGGTTCTTGAGATCTGTGGGCAGTAAACAAGATCTTTTCTATTTTTGCACCAAGATTCCCAAGCAGCCCATCTCCTTCAGCTATTGTCTCCATACATATAATTCCAAAATCTACAGTTCCTGCTGCTGTAACCTTCTGAACCCTACTGCCACATGCCTAGCTGCTTACTAGACAACATTTCTAGAATTTTAGTCATCAAGTTAAAATTCTTTTATAAAAGTTGGAGCGGATTTCCTGTTTCTCACATAATCTGACTGTCCTGGTTTTTCCATTTCTCTTGATAGATCTTCTATTCTCCCCTTCACCTATTCATAGGATTTAAACTGAGTTTCATTCTAAACATTCCATGCCAAATTCTGGCAATTCTTTTTTTTATTATTTCTTTTTCTTGACTTTGTATTCCATTTTACTCTTACTGTCACCACCCTAATTGTTTCCTGGTAACTTCATTCCAGGCTATTAGACTAGCTTCTAACTAGTCCTATTGCCCATTCTTTTTCCCAATTTATGCGACATTAAGCAGACATTTAATCTCCCTAAATCGGAGTTATTAATCCACTGCCTCTCTCCTTCCTCAGTAGCTGTTCATGGTTGTTCATGGCTCCTCTGCCTGATTAATACAGATATTTCATATTTTTATTTGACTTTTGAGATCAGCCTTAATTTGTTCCACAATCTCTCCACCAAACTTATCCTGTATTATCCTCTTATAAAAACTACAGTTAATTGAATTAGTGATTCACTGTCTTTAAAAATTCACTAGATTTTTCCCAGTTTCAGGTATTTCATGAAATATGTACTACTATTTTAAAGGAAGCACACTAGCTTTTGTACTTTACTAAAATTCAAGTTCAAATGTCTTATCCATGATGCCTTTCCAAATCAATCAGAAATAAATCATTTTTCAATTTATTCCATTCAAAACACTAGCCTTTCTTTGAACTTTTATTATATGCTAGGAACCTGTGAAACAAAGTTGAACAGAGAACTCAAGAACCTCAAAATTTATTAGTGGAAACAAAAGCATAATCATGATAATTTTCGATGTATTCTTCAACAAGTATTTACTGAGCTCCAGTCATATGCTGGACTCTGTTCTAGTTTCTGAAGATAATAAACAAAACAGATGAGGTGCCTATACTGGAAGAGCTTGTATGCTGAGTGGTGAGGAGACAGCACATACAATGAAATAGCAAGAACATAACAGATAGTGATAATATTCATGTCAATAATTATAGTAGAATGACATGATAGAGAAAGAATACATGACTAATTTGGATCAGTTTGGACATAGTGTATGAGACTTTTTGATGAATTTGATTTGTGGAGTGACAGTATAATCAATAATTTGAGTATAAAGCAGTATAATAAATGCAAACCAAGGGTGCACACCAAAACTTGGTGGTGGGTATGGTGTGGTAACATACATCTTAAGGGGATGTGACCCTATACCTCTGAATCATGTATGGTGTTGTAAACCAAAGTTACCACAGTGAAAAAATAATAAATATTTAACAAGGAAAGATAAATCCTACTGTGGAGAAGGACAGGGCAGATATTTTAGAAGAACTACCCTGCACATAGCACTATCTGTTTCACAGTACTGTGTCATAGGTATCTGAGTGTTAATGTTCCCTTCAAATAAATTATAGTCTTAAAGACAGAAAATCAAAGACATGTTTTGTATGCCCCCATTTCACACACATACACACAACACCCAAAATAGTGCTTTACAAAAGTCAAGCTATATAATCTTTGGATGAACAAATATGGAAACATACATAAATTAAAGGTATGATAAGTTACTGACAGAAACAGAAGAGTTAAAAGATAATAAATAAAAGTTAGTTTGAGAAAAAAGAGGTACAAAAAAATATTGGCTTAGAAGTAAATCTTCATTGTTGAAGAGAAGCTGATTGATGCTTATACCAAATTCCATTCCAGGATAATAAAGAGATATAAAAATTTACCTTGATGATTTTGGAAGAGTTTGAGTAGTCAGTCACATATTATTATTTTTTTCTTTATTTATATATATTTGACATCAATTGTAGTTCCCATGGAATTCTCACCACCATTTCATCAGTGCACTGCCACCTTAGTCCCTTGTGCTCTTTCTGCCGTCATCCCATTCCCACCCCCACCCCACACAAACAAAGTGTTTTTGATTTGTTCTTGTCTTTTTACTTTTGTTGTGTTGTGGTTTTCTTTTTTTTTTTTTTCCATTGTTATTATTCTTTTCCTTAGTCCCTTATTTGGTTCCCTTATATTCCTCTTAGAATTGAAACCATCTGGTATTATCCTTTTGCCTTCTGACTTATTTTACTGAGCATAATCCCTTCGAATTCCATCCATGTTTCTACAAATAACTCTAGTTTATCTTTTTTGATTGCTGAATAGTATTCCATTGTGTATATGTACCACATCTTCTTGATCCAGTCATCTATTTGGGGGCATTTATGTTGTTTCCAGCTCTTTTCTATTGTAAATAGCAGTCATGTATTATTATGAACACAAGTACAGGGCTTAATAACAATAATGAGGGCCTCCCTGGTGGCACAGTGGGTTAAGCAACACACTATGAAGCAAACCACAGCCACTGCAGCACGAGTTCCATCCCTGAGGCTGTCCAGGGAGGGAATCTACAAGGCATAGTAGACCTCTCCTGCCTCTCCCGTTGCTCCCCTCAGCAGTTTCAGTCAGTCTACCTGTTCTGTTCCCGGCTCTGTCTCTGATGAATTCTCTCACCTCCCTGGACTCTGGCCTGTACCCCAGCACTTATATGCATAAATAAATAAAATTTTTTAAAAAATTAATAATGATAATGCCATACCTCCTCTGTATTAATCATGGGCACTTAATTTGGCCACCACTTTTAAGTCAAAGACAGTTCTGTGAGGTAACTATTTGTATCACCATTTTACAGAGGGACCTGAGTTACAGAAAGGGTTAGTACAAGTCTAAAGTCACATAATTTCAATTTCAAAAAACAGCAATTCAAATTTATTTTTATAGTGTTGACTTTATTGACTTTTCTGGCACACTGTACTGTTTTTGTAATTCCATATTATCTCTAATGCAGGATTATTTTAAAATAAATTTATATTTTTTAAGCTAGGTATTGAATTAAAAACCTCTGCTGAAATCCCTTTGTGGAGTTTCTAAAATTTAAATTCACCTCAATTCCATTTTTAATTGTACATATTTAAACTGGGTAAGAAATACACATACATTGATTATATCTATAAACTCACTCTCTAGCTTCATTTAAATGAGAGATCAACATTTATCACTCTGGTTAGTGGTACCCATTATATTATAATGAAAGTCACATTTATCCTGTCATACACCAATATAGTGGCCTAGAGTTCTAGGAAAAGATGAGAAGTGGAGAGTAATTCTGTTAGAGATGCCAAAGCAATGAAAATCCTTCTCTCAGATATACAGATACTGTTTCCAAAAGCAAATATAACTCCAAAGTAATATATTTCTTTTTAAAAAACATGAGAAGCTTTTCTAAATATTTTTTCTACCTTTTCCTCAATCATTTTAATCAAGTTTGAAAATGAACCTCTATTTCATAATAAAGGGAATTTGCCCTTGTTTCAAGAAAATTGGGAATCTTGGTACTTAGGAGGGAATGAGACCTATTACTGTATCTCGATAATGCTAATCAAAAATGTAGGAAGGAAAATAATAGCCTAGTTGAGCAGACTACACAGAGCGAGCGGGAAGCTGATGAAGCTTATTGCTTTCAAATGTCGACCCTATTTATAATGAACATTCAGAAAAGCCGGACCAAATTCCCTTTGCAAGCAACTGTGGCAAAGCTGTGCCCACTTGTTTCTCAAGATGAGATTTTTAAATGATGCACTCAGTCTTGTTGGGAATCAAATGATTGAGACAAATGTCTGGAGTGGGCTTTAAAAGACATCTTGGTAAGGAGAGTCCCTAGACCTTCTGGATAAGAATCTGTTTTGTTTCAATCACCAGGATGTGACTGACAAACCCTCTTTTAGATATTTTCAAACCTTGCCTTCTCTGTAAGGGTGAGCTTTGAGGAAGAGATGGGGAGCCTGCCTGGGCTAGTGGAAATCCTGTCAGGTATGTTCATTAGTGCCCTTTTTCATTTCCTCCGCACGAGGTCCAGTCTGCAGGTCCAACATTCCCAGCTTCTTTCTCTGGCCCAATGCCAGGAAAACCTAATGGCTGGAGGGACAAGGTGTTTCATTTCTGATACCACTTGCCAAGCTTGATTACTCTACAGAGTCACTGTGGTTAGACTGCTATGTATTTTTTCATCAAAGAGGAATTCTGATGCTTTATACCATAATTTGTATAATTAATCTTCTGAGCTTTTCCAAAATTGCATTTTTGTTGTCATTGCTGTTGTTAATAAATGCCACAGCACTATCAATCCACATTTAGTACCAAGCGGAAATCACCGTGTACACAGTAAGAATGCAGACCTAGCCCCATGGAAGGTGTCACTAGTGGATGATGGGCAAAATGCTGCCATCTTTTGGTTATTGACAAGAGTGAATAAGGATGAAAAAGTGGGAGTGGAGAATTGAGTCTGTTATTTTAAATGTAAATTTGCCAGGTTGCTGAAGCCTTCTAAAATAGCTCAGAGGAATTTTCTTTAGAATTTCCAGGATCTTCCTTTTCTCACTTATGTCAATTTCCTTTGCTTCATAGATACTGCAACAAAGGGTTTGTTCTTCTAGCTGCAAGGACTTCTCTGTGGAGTCCAGTAAGTAGAAATAGATGCGATAATACAGCAGAGGGTTTGCTAGCCCTAGTAAAGAACAAGTGGAAGCAGGTTGATATAAACAGTCACTTCACCATGACTGTGGTTTACTCTTCCTGTCTCAGAAATACTTGAGAGCACCTTGCATTATGTTGCATTGAAATCGTGTTTCCCAGGGTAATGAATTATGTACCATTTGTACTCCAGCCTCTTTTGAGCACTCTGCTCTAAATGTTTGCATCAGTGCCAGCGAGTGTAAGGTGATCTCATTAGGGCAAGAGAGGTGGAATATATATTAGTAGACACAGTATAATTCCCCAATAGCTTAATGTCAATCTATGATTAAAATGCAACTACACATGCCATTTCTTGGGAAAACTACAGAGTTACAATTTCATCACATAGTCCAAAGGGAAAAATGATCCCCAAGAGCTGATCTGACCCACTCAACATCTTGCCATGAAGCCAGCACTCCTCATGAATGCAGCTGCTATGAGGTAGAAAGTGACAGAAGTCCTCTCTGGTGGCATGAATTCTGCTACTAGACATCTGCTGAGTTGCTTAGACCTTTTATCCTCCTTTGGTGGCTAGTTCTTAGGAACCAGTAGTTCACATCTTGCATTTTCAGACACTGTCATGGCGGGCTTTTCCCAATTGAATTATTTCTGTTTGGCAGTCACCCTTGAGATACTTTCTAATTTATGATCTGTTTCATTCACTAAAGAATTCAAAGGATTTGGAAAATAATTTATACTTTTTCCCCATTTCTTGGGTAGATGGGCTAGGCTGCTAGGGATGTGCTAAAGCCAGGCTGCCTTCTAGAATTTAATATTTGCTTCAACTACATGACTTGACTAAGGAAACTGGCCATTCCATTCATGGAATTACATATATTCATACTTCAAATATATAAACGGGGCTGTATACTGTTCTGCAAAAGTATCTTTAGAACAATCATTAAACTGTTTCAGGTATACCCTGTGCCATCCCTCCAAACAGAGAGGTGTTAGCACTCATCCTAAACATCTGTAATCTGGCAACTAGAAGAGACAGTGTTTTATTTTTGATCTATAGATGATCTTTAATGTGCGTGCATGTGTGTGTGTGTGTGTAGTGAAGTTATAAAATGATGGCAATGAAAGTGGTTTAGTAAGTAAACTGTCAATTTGAAGTGAACATATGTTTTGATAACACCACCAAAAAATACTGTCTTTGAATGTATATGTTTTCCTTGGGTGATGTCAGAGCAAATGTATGAGAATGCTTATTTCTGTATCTCTCTGCTTCTTAAAATATTGTCTTGAAAGAATGTTATTGGCAGCAATGGAAGAAGTAGAATTTTACAGGCATATCATACCTCTTCTTTTTTGAGCCTTTCAGTCAAATTGTAAACTAAACATATAACAAAAATTAAAAACCCACCAAAATCAAGAAGAGATATTTAAGATAAATATACCTGAATAAGAGAAAACCCTAATTAAAAAGTCATGTGCCAAGGTGAACTCATTTCAGGGCAGCCTCTTCTCTCCCCTTCCTATATCTAATCCCATGCATCTGTTCATTCATTTGCCCCCCTCTCTACTATGATATGGTTCCTTTAGGTTGCTTGGCAACCATTATAATGCTGCTGCACATGCGTGCTAGATAATAAATCCTATCTTCTTTTATTTTTCTCCTTCTTTAAAACAAGGAATTAAAAGCAAGATATTTTCCCCCTTTTCTAATGGACAAAAAACATCTGTGGGTATTTCAAAAGCACATAAAATGCCTGCAAGGATGCAGATAAGTAATTACAATTCTTGACAAAGTGTAACTGATCATTGCCTAATGTGTCTACATGCAGTTATTATTTGCAATGGCCTCCTCTTTCAAATATGTGTACATTAATGCACATATGTCGATATATGTTTGTGTGGAACTAAAAAGAGAAAGAGAAGAAAGTGACAGCTGCTATGTCCCAAACAAAGGAAATTCCTGGAAATAATCTTGTTTTATATTTTTTAACAGTGGATGCAATAGGTAGAAGACAGGACCAGGACTAAATCCATCTACTTTTTTCTATAAGAAATCAGACAAAGCTTATGGCCTTCCTCTTTCCCTCCTTGGCAAATCCGAGTGTCCTGCTGCTTTCATTTGTTTTTGATCTGCCTCATTAAAAGACTATTGATGGCTTTAACTATTGTCCTTGTTTAGGTGCTGATTTACAAGCACTAATATCTGACTGTGCGAGATTAATGGGAGTCCAGGCAGTTTACGATTATCCTGAGGTCCCTGACCACACATGTAGGGGTTTGGGTAGGGGTCATGCACTCCTATGAAAAACTCCAAAGCAGGCTTAAACCTGGGAACGTTTTAATAGGATTGAATCTGTAATAGGATTTGGCAGCTTGGCTGAAACTGGATGGTGTGGCTTGTTTGGGGTTTCTTTCTTTTCTCTCCTTTTAATTTTTTTTTCCTTATTGTAGAGTCATTATTATCTTGGAATAAAAGGGTAATATTTTATATTGAAGTCCAAATATTGTTACTGTAGTTTAAAGGAGTCCTGGGGGGGTAAGGGAAGGGGGAAAGCTGTACAATATAAGATATTAAAAGAAAAGAATTCTGGGACGTGAAATGCTGTTTCTATTATGGAGTAAATTAGAAGGTAAAAAATAAAAGATGGGGAAAGAACAAAATTTCTGTTGTGAATGGTTGTGTATTTTTAGCTAAAAATGCTTTAAGGAGTCCAAAAGGCACTGGCAACATAGGGCTATTTATAAAAGGGGCCATTTCTCCCAGGCAGGCAAAGCGCTGCCCTTCCTGGCACCACAGTTCTGCTGAATAGCACAGCGCCCCGAAGCTGAATTCTCCCTTAGTCAAACAACAAGGGCACTCTGAGTGACAGCAGTAGTGTGGTGCATTCGATTTCTGAATAATGCTGCAAACACGAATAAAATTCAAAGTAAAGATAGCACACTCTTGATAATATCCCAAATGGAGTTCTATCAATATTTTAGTTCCCATTTGAAAGCTGGCACAAGGGAGTGTGAGCTTTGTCGACACTATCTTCTATGTCAAGTCTCTTGATTAGAGTGTCTAAATTCCAGAACAATGGTGGTAAAATTATTTAACCTCTTGTACTCTATCATTTGAATATTATAAGGAGACTGTCCCTTAAAGATGCCCTCATTAATTTTGGTGGGCCAAAGATGGAAGGCAAGATATATAGCCTTGGCCTAGAGGATCATACAAGTGCCCTTTTACAGGACCTAACCTGTAAATCTCAAAGCACAAAAGAAGTTATGGTTGCTGTAAGACCTCATAAAAAGGTAATAGGAAAATAAATTACAAATTTTGTTTTGAATAGTTTTAAAAGCCTAGTTGTGGCAGAACTTTCAGGAAATCTAAATTTTAACTAAAAATCTAGAGTGTATATGACTTCAAAGAAATTTACTTTCACACCAAAATATGTAGCACAGCCAAACATTCTACTGTATTATTTGCTGTCATTCTGCATCAGAAAGTCTCACATTCTTCAAATAGAGCTATAAAGATGAAATGAACATATTATTTCAAACAGTGTTCTTTCACAGGCTCGCTTTACTCTTTGTTTTTATTTCCAAAGACTATATGCTAAAATCCATTTTTTGTAGTGTTGTTATAATAATGATCCTTCAGTATAAATATCTGAGGAATTATTATTATCATTATTAGCTCTTTCTAAGTACATAATAGATCCTTACAATAATATCCACATCTGTAAATACTATAAAATTAAGCATTTGTTATAGCTGTGACTATTTTTCATTACTTGGAAGGTAGTAAGTTATTCAAGTTTCCCCTTTTGTGAATGAAGCAATTTAGAGTGGTGGTTTTTGGGTCCATACAGAATGGGTGTTATAAGAGTCACAAGAATGTTGATTAAACAATGCCAAGATGTCTTATAGACTCCATGTTTTCACCACTGGTGGAAACTGAGAGGATCTTAGCACCCCCCCCCCAAGGACAAATGCACAGGAGAGCTGGCTGCCAGTATAAATGCTCTAGATGCACGCCAATGGAAGCTTTCAAAATACTTTACTTTTACTGCACTCCAAAAACTTTCCCAAACCTAAGTTCAGTTTGCTTCTAGTGAACACTGATTTCACTATTTAAGACCAACTTCTGACAATATTGTTCACATCCCCAAAAGGAAGAAAAGTCCATTACTTAATCCATTAATTTGTTATTTTCCTCTATGAATCCAAATTGTATTTGAACACTGCTTGAATGATCACTGGTGCGTTCCCATAAAGCAAATATGCTTATAAAAATCATGATTCTCTATTTTTCAGACCAAGAAACTAATGATGAGATCTACAGTGACTTAGCAAAGACTAGTAAAATATTATAACATCTTACTTAAGAATTCTGAGTTCAGCCTAGAACATATTCTTAAAATTTTAATTTTAAGACACCATGGAAATTAGTTATGAAACTATCACCCCACTCTCTGGATGCTACTACCCTAATCTACTATCCTTTTAACATGTGGAAGAGACTTAAAGTATATTTGTCAAAACATATCAAGATCATCATCAACAAACTGCTTAACATCGTTACCATAAAAAAAATCAAAGTCTTTACACACAGAGTCAAAAATTCCATTTTACTAGTGACTGATCCTGCTTTTCAAAAACAAGAGTTAAAAGTAAAAGAAACTCTAGAAATTTTCAGAAGCTTTACTAATTTAGATAACAAAGGCAAAGTTGATACATAGCATATATGTGTATGAAGTGAAAGATAAGGAAAGAAAAAGATTACGATTGTTTAATTATAACAATTATGAAGCTAAAATTACAGCACTATGGGTAATCATCTTATTTGTAAAGCCTCAGAAGAAGGAAACTAAATATCCATGAAGAAATTTAATTTTCTATGCTTCTCCAGTAATGCATTGCACTTCATGACCGTTAGCAAACTGAGTCCCACCGCCAGGCACTGGCACAGAGGAAAGATGGCAGTTGCCATGTGATTGACAATTTTTCCTTGAAGAAGGAGACCCAATATATTTACATGGAGAAACAAAGTTGATTTAGGGGCTTGGGTTTTGTTTTGGTAAAAATATATCATTATCCTTTACTTTCTTCTAATTTTTAAATGCAAATTATACTTCGAACTATGATCAGAATTATTTCTGTTCATGTTTAATTATAGTGTTCATGACTGCCATGAAACAAATGTAAACACTCATCAGCACATATGGAAACTGCTCTTGACTCCAGTGTGTGATGTCTGAACCCACTACTAAGTTAATCTTCGCAGAAATGCAGGGTAGAGCCATGAAGCGAACCCAATTTGAAAGTGGTGTTTTAGCAGTGGTAGATGTGCATGCTCTTCTTTAAAAAAGAATCCATGTATCTTGGAATAGAAATGCTGACTGGTAGGTTATTTCAATGAGAATGTCCATCCTTTGGCTTACTGAGGCATCTCTCCTGGGCAAGAAAATAAAATGGCCAACAAGGCAAACCTCACACAGTAGCAGCGGAAAACCACCATTCCAGACTTTCCCCCAGAATGAGGTTTCTATTCAGGTGTTCCAGAATGGGTGGGTGTGATTCCTTGGTCTCAAAAACATGAAGTGCTTGACTAAAGAGAAATTAATCATGTCTGGAGCCTTGAATATGCTAACATACATTTTGATGTTTCTAGAAAGTGGGAGGAGACACAGCATTCCCCACACCTCTTTGGTCACAGCACTCCCTTTCCACACCACTTGTGACAATGGCTGCTTCATTTTCTGATCACAGGGAGGTTGTAACTCCACATGGAGTTTGGTGGCTGCAGGGGCAGTGCAGGCTGGCCATGCTGTCACACCCAGGTCTTCCTCACACTCTGCTGGACAACAGTGACTAGGTTTAATCAACAGGAATTTGAAAGGAACAGTCTGTCATCCCAAAAAGAAGGGGTAAATCTTGGGTGCTAGAAACTGGATCTGTGGGTTGGGTTACCTGCTAGGCCTTTTTGGTCTTTGCTTCACCTGGAGTATACTGGACAAACACCCAAATTATAGGGCAGGAACTCAAGTTTCCATAATTTCCTAGGAATGTTTAAAGAGCCTTTGAGAGCAGGTGAAGAAGTGGACAAAACACAACATGGATGTCACCACCACACAGACCCCAAAAGGGGCACAGGGCAAAGATGCTCCTACCTGTGACTTTTGAAGAAAAGGCTGCACCCCTCAGACAGGAGCCAGACAATGATGCTGCAACCACAGCTAACAGTAACCACTCTGAGGACGAAGGGTGGGCTGAGTGCCCTACTAAGGACTTGATATATGTGTTCTCCTTAGTCCATACAGTGATGATCCTGAGGAAGAAACTCCCCTTTCTATATAAGTGAGGAAATTGAGGCTAAGAGAAAAGTACGGAAGCTACTGAGTCAGTGAATAGAGGAGTCAGCACTTGATAGAGATTTTCTGACTCTAAAGTGTGTAGAATGAACTCTTTTGCCATACAGTTGGCCACACCTTACAGCCCACTCAGTGAAGATACAAAACAGGGCCTCCCGGGTGGTGCAAAGGGTTAAGGCACAGCACTATGAAGCTATCTGCAGCCACTGCAGCAGGGCTCCAACCAGGGAGCCAATCTATATGGTGCAGCAGACCTCTGCTGCCTCACTCACTGCTCCCCTCAGCACTGTATTTCAGTAGCTCTGCCCCTTCTGCTCTTCACTCTGTTTCTGGTGAATCCGCTAATCTCTTGCACTTCTGGCCTGCACCCCAGTTTTTGTATGCATAAATAAATAATTTTTTTTTTAAAAAAGATACAAAACAAATGAAACATTGCAAAAAAAATGTCTTGTCGTAACCCAAGCAGTCTCCTGGATGAAATAAGTTAGTATACATTTGGAATGTGATCAACAGGATAGAGCAATTTAAAAGCACTTTTTCTTTTGAATAAACTGTAGCTTTTATTATAAGTTTATCAGGGAAGGAAGGATAGATGAAGAAATATGAATTTTTGAACAACTGAAAATTGAATATAAACATTAATAAATGGCTACTAGAGACAGTAATTGAAAATGCAAAGTTTCCTAATTATTGTGATTATTACATAGACTATCAATTCAAGTGAAACCTACCAAGGCCACGAATATACTTTTAACAGGGATAGTCCAGTCAAAACAACTAACCTCTCAGAAATCTCTTACTTCTATGCCTGGGCAAACTTAGAGGAAATATCATCACTATTCCCACATTCTCCTGCTCTGTACACCAGCTTGAAACACTGCCCAGATACTTATTCAGTGACCAGCACCAGTCTAGGGAGTGATTGCCCATCATTATACAGGTCATTATGGATGAGCCACATCCATCAATGAGACAGCTCCATGAGGGCCTTGCATTCCTGAGGTCATCATCCTAGAGAGAAATGACTTCTCCAGAAAGCATGCTCCAAAGGGTTTTTCCTCCTAATCATCATTAGCCAAACAGAAAACCAGATATCTAAAAATACAAAGATATCTAAAAATTTAGTGGTTCAACACACTATTTATAGCAACTCTGATCTAGCAGACTATCCTACAAAGTACTCTGAATTTTATACTGATCATTCAGATGTGACCTTCTGTCTAAGGTAGTCATTCACTTAAAGGAATTCTCTTTGATAATAGAGAAAAGATAAACTCACCTTCACGGTTTTGTCTTATCTTCAAAGGTTTTCTTACCATATGCATTTATTTACACAATAAATACTGAAATATAAAACTATCTGGATCCCAGATGTGTAACCCAAGGAAGAAGTATGTGTGGCCTTCTTACAGTATGTCAGGACAGCTGTGGGCTGGCTATCTGAGACTTCTCCCAGTGGGAGAGTTATATCTCACTCCCATGTCCAGGAGATAGGACATTACAGAACACTCAGAAGTAGTCTTTGTTTCCTTCTAATATTTCCAAATTGAGAGGACCCAAAACAAGTTCTCCTAGATTAGTTCCAACCCAAAGCCCGTTGCTGGAAGTTTCCCTCCCACTGTACCTCCAACAACTTCCATCACATTCACTACCACTCAAATGTTTTAGGAACAGATCCCCAAGAATAAGTGTGGGTCCTCTGCTCGATAGGGACAGAATTCACCAAAGAGTACTGAACCAGGCAAAGCTTTATTAGAGACTCACACACAAGGGAACCAGAGCTGGAGAAGAGGATTAAGCATGGCTCCTTAAAGGGAGCCAGAAAGAGATATTTTAAGAGTAGATCCAAGAGGCAGAACCAAAGAAGGCAGCATCACAACTTGTTTGGAATTGGACATGTGCAAACAGGTTACATTCCAACTTACCTGGGGACTCGACCTCCCTCCAGGAAATTATGGGATAATCGTTACTTAAGATTTAAGACTTTTTGTCTGGCTTATGGTAAGTGCAGTGGGCCAAATTGTTAGGATAGGCCTCACCACTCCATGATTTAGTCACGTGTTCAGACAGGACTTGGGGCAGCTCTTTTCCTACTAACTCACAATTTCCTTTATCTAGGCTGTCTCCCAAGTCCTTTAGACCTCAGCTCTTTGAAGACAGACTATAGTTTCATAAAACACCAGGATACATATTCCCCTTCTCTCTAACTTCAGTTCCCAATATGTAAACCCATGGTTTTCATTAGCCTGGTGACTGAGTTGGGGTCCAGAGATCACAGCAGGCATGTGATGCCTAAAGGACCATTCCAGTCACGTGACATGTAAATTGTTTACTTTCCAAATCACAGTTGCCGCAGCCCATGAGAAAACTTGTCAAGCCCGCAGGGTGCAAGGAGACAATGGAGGTTGGCTCTGATACTGTAATGGCTGCCTTTGTGTTGCACTAATTGCTTGGCCCCAGTGCTTATTTGGCTCAGCAGTTGGAGGCAGGGTCTCGCTCTCACTTGCTCCCCTTTGTGTAATCTTAGATAAGCCTGGTAGTCTTAGATAAAAGACTCCCTTTCCTTAAAATGTTTTACCTCAGAACTAAATATTTCACATGGTCACTGAATTATGAGAAGCCTGCTCATACACAGCTAAACAAAGTTATAGGTTTTATGTGATCAGACTTAGCTAATTATGAAATATTTTAGGACTTTGGTAGGCAGTTAATGAAGTGCATAAACACTGTATTTGTCTGCAGTAATATGTAGAATATCCCACAGTCCTCCCTTGAACTGGTAGTCAAGTGTTTTCAGTCAGTATAACTGAGGTAGCAAACCATTCTAGCAGCCACTTTCAAAATTTGGCCTCATGATCTCCGATGTTCATACAGAGTAAAGAAGGGAACCTGACAAGTGTCAGGACTCGACCCAGATAATGGGCTTCGGTCCAATAAACTGTGTTCAATGATTTCTTCAGCGAAGTGGCAGGGCTCTCAGCAGACACTCTAAGCTCTTCCTACAGCCCTGCAGGGACAGCTCTGACTTCTCCAATAATACCACAAGGTCAGCAGTCGTGATTCAGTCACCTATAAAAATACACTCAATTGACAAGGATTATTTACAGAGAAGGGAAGATTTAAGCACATGGACTATGAAAAACATCCGGGAAGTTGTCAAAAAATGGAAATAAGCCTCTTCCCTAGAAAATAAGGGTGAAAAACTAGCACAGGGCAACCTTACTCTTTCCTAGAGAGCATTCTATTGCTGCTTGAAGGTGATGGCATGTGGCCTGAAGGACCTTAACTCCCTGTTATGGAGAGTTCTCAAAAATATCTAAAAACATGGCATTCACTTTTTAAAAATACTTTAGAGTTTAAAGCACACTCTGCTGTTCATTTTCATGTGAAGCTATGAGGAACATAGCGTTCCCTGACTGATAACCTGGACTAGTCACTTACCTAGTGGGTTATTTCTGGAGGAGAGAAGGAATTTCATCTTTCAGTTTCTAACAGAACAAAAATTTGCTCACTTCTCAGATTGTACTGGAAGGTGACTTTATGACAATATTCTATGCTACTTATAGTTTTAATGCTGCATAACAAATCACCAAACTTAACTGCTTGAAACGGCGTTCATTTATTCGTGTGCTGTTTCTGTATGCTGAAGTCTGGGCTTGGTGTGACTGTTCTTCCCTTAGAGTCCAGCAGCGTGAAAATCAAGGGTCAGTCATTATCTTCTGTAGTTTGCTGATCTCTCCAGCGCAAGTGCTTATGACAGAACTCAGTTCCTTGTGGATCAGGACTGAGGGCCCTGTTTCCTTCTGGCTATCAATCAGGAGACAGTCTCAGTTCCTAGAGACTACCCTGGTCCATATCACCAGGCTACTCCAGCTCCAAAGTCAGCAACAAAGACTCTCCCTTGTGTGGGGTCCCTCTATAGTTGGAATCTCTTTTTTGAGGAAAAACGCTGTGTTTCTTAGGGATTGAACTGATTAGGTTGGACCTACCTGGGGTAATCTCTCTTCAGTTCAACTAATTAGGGACTAGAGTTACATCCGAAAAAATCCTTCACCCTAGAATGAGTTTGATTGGATACCTGAGAGGAGGTATGGATACACCAGGGGACAAGGAATCCAAGGGCTATTTTATAATTCTGCCTACACATTGCATGGAAGTGACACCTTGGGGGGAAGTCTGAGCATGATTGTCAATCTCAGGTGACTGTTCTAGGAATCTGTCTGCACCAGTTAAGGACATGGAGATTTCCCCTGGGGGGGGGGGGGGGGACAGGGATTGCAGCTGCTGGANCATGGAGATTTCCCCTGGGGGGGGGGGGGGGGACAGTGATTGCAGCTGCTGGATCTGCCCAATTCCAATTTTCCTCTGTGATGACAGCGAATGCTCTTCTGATGGGCATGAATATGTGACACAGAGTCTGCATTGCTTCTTCCAGAAGGGGGAAAACCTTGAAAATCAAGAGACAAAGAAGTTATTTCAACTCCTTTCTTCAATGCTCTGTGAGAAGGTGCCAACTCCCCTTTCCCTAAGGCACAAACATTCTGGGCCTTCCTTTGAAGTTTTACCTTAGAACTAACTGGATATGGAAGGCAGATAGACCCAAGTACCTGTTATCATAAAGACTGACTGCTTGCACTCTCATGCTATATGTGTGGTTGACTGAAAGGAACTACACTCTCCACTCCATGGAATGATGCTTCTGAAAGCTGACTGCAGTGAGCTAGGCATAACACCTCACCATGCCATCATCAACTCTTCATTTCCCTGCGAATCACCCACACATTCCTACCACAGGTCCCACCCTCTGCCACTAACTTAAAGATTCCCAGTGTTTGATTCAGTTCCAGAAAACTCTGTTTGTGACCAGAGAATAGGAAACTGGGTAGATTTGAAAAGCAAATATCAAAATTGAGAATGACAAGAAGGCACAGGCAACACCAAGGCGGTAGAGTTGGAAGCAAGTCACCTGAGGTTCCTGCCACAGAGATATGTGTGTTCTTTGACAACAGACCATGCAAACACATAACACACAAGAAAGCTCCACTGATCGAAGCAGGAAAACCAACATCACTATAGCTGTGGTCAGATGGATGAATTGCTACAGGAAAATATTCATGTTAATTCCGTTCTCTTTGTCACAACAATTATCCTGAACTTTCTCCTGAACTCTCTAATAATAATAATAATAATAATGGCAGCAGGGACATGTAATCCTTGTCTATACTAATCACTATTTTTAAATGCTTTATATTAATTCATTTAATCTGCACAACTATTAATATTATTATGCTTATTTTATAAAGGAAGAGATGGAGTCCAAGATATCTTGCTCAAGAATAGATAAGTAGCACATGGTGCAGCCAACAATCTGGGAAAATAAAATTAGTTGTGAATAAAAAGGGAATGTGATACTATGTACACCACACTAACTTCCATGGTTCAGTGTCTTGCTCTGTGAGTGTATAATAGTCCATAAAAGAACCTAAGTTTGAGAGGCACTATTGGAAATAGAATAGGATAAATAAAACACGTCTCCTCTCTGATGATACACACAGATATTAAGCCAAATGTCTTCCTTTTTAGTTAGCCTAGGAGGAATTATGTCACCATTAAATTGAACTTGGTAGCTTGATATAAATCTGAGCAGCCCCACAGTGTAAAGTTCCACAGTATCACGGGACAAGGGCTATGGCCAGAAATTCTGGGTCCTGGTTTATTTATTTTTCCATGAAAATGCTAGTTAGTTAGTTATGATCTCAAGACTATCTTCTATGTCTATACAACTTATATATGTATAATAGTATATTTCCTTTATATTTTATGAGGTCCTTAAGAACCTGAAATAATAGTAAATATGTATGTCTTTACAAAAGAATAAAATTCTCTGAAAGAACAGTTCCAGAAATAAGTTTCCAAATATCCTTAAGAGTTTTCCAAGTTGCTTGCATTTATATACACAGAAGAGAAGAAAACTCAAGGGAGAAATGGCTTAGGACCCCATTCTCCTATATAGAGTCTATGGGGTCACAGAGATTTGACCGACTTGTACCAGTGATTTCCATTCACAGAGAATAGTCACAGGTAGAGATCATAATACTGAGACAGAAAGAATTGTTATGCTTATGCTTATGAATAAAATGAAATCCTAGACGGTCTTCCCTTGAAACATTAAGAAATTGAAAGGAAAAGAAAATATGAAAATGCTGACTTTTGAAGCTATTTACTGTCCACATCTAAAGACATTGAACAAGGAAGAGGAAATTGTAGTGCATGTAATCTGAAATGCTATATCACTCTGGAATCAACAGTAAAAGAAAATTAGATTTAAATTAATCACATTTTGAAAGATTTCATTAGCCTTATTATTTTTACATATATAAATGGTGACTCTTTCCTGTGGGAGTGAAAGTTATTTACAATTACAAAACATATTTTCTAATCTTCCCTGCTTCTAGTCAGTCAGACATTACAAAGTCATACTCAAATCCCTAGCAATGTGATGTTCCTATCAGTCAAGGAAAAAAAAATTGAATACATTTAACTCATCACATTTTTTGAGTTGAGTATGATTAGCGCCCAGTATGATGAATATTGAAGGGAATTTAAGTTCATGAGACAATCCAAGTAGTGTACTACAAATATATAAAACTAAAGATGGCAAAAAACAATAATAGTGCTATAAGAAAATTATCAGTGCGATGGTCTGAAGGATAATGAAGACATTGTGTGTGAACCTTAGAGTAGACTTTTACCAAGTATAGGTTGGGGAGCAGACTTCTAAGACAAGTATACTTTGTAAGTAACAGTACAAAAGGGGCTGGGTGAGACATTTAGAAGGAAAAATGTAGTGTAAAATAGAGGCAGAGGTGGGAGAATAAACATGGAGGCAAAGCTTGTGAAAGATTTTGAAAGATAACAGTTTTGATATTGAAGGATTTTGAAAATACCTGTGATGTAAGTGGAACTATCCTTTAGGGAAATCAACTTTGCATCATTGGGGACTCAGTCTGAATAGAGAAAGACCAGAGGTCATAATCAGTGTGGGCAGGAAGGACGATGGATTAGGGCAAAGTTGTAAGAATGAGAGACAATGGTGCAAAAGAAGAATGTACAAAATTTTACTCTGTGAGTATATAATATCTATAAACTCATAATCATGTGGATGGTGTTTATTTGTTTTCATCTTTTAATTAAAGGTTAAATTATGTAAAACAGTTGTAAGAAAAGAGAATGTCAACATTGTTGACTTTCACAATATCAAAATAATGACAACTCTGGCAGAGACAAGGAGGCAGAAGGGGAAAGAGATGATGAGAAATCTATGAGCACTGTTGTCCTTTTCTTCACTATGGAGCTTCAAAAATACTATCGATGTTTGTTAAAACAGAAAGTAGAGCTCTAAGCAGCTTCTAGCGTCAACCCATGAAAGAACTAAAGCTAATATTAGAACAAGATTGAGGATGGATGGGGAGAAAGGATTGTGTGAATGATATAAATCATTGAGGAAGTCAACAGATAACATCTAAAGTTGATATATCAATAAATTACAGCATAAAGATATTGTTTAGCACAATGAATGTTACCATTGATGAAGGAAAAAAGAAATGATAAGCGAGATTTGGACAGAACAAGGATTTGTTGCTTTTTGTCACAAATGTTGCTGTAACCTTTTGATTTTTAACCAGGTTGCATGTATTACTTTGATTTAAATTGTAAATTAAAACCCAAAAACTAATTGACTAGATTTGGCAACAGTTTCAACAGAAAGAGAAGAGTGAGAGGGTGACTGATTTTCCACATCTAATTGACTGAGAGTTTGGTGAGTGAAACATTAACAGTTACAGAGGAAGTCGGGGGGAGGGGGGGTGAATATTTAGAGCAAGGTGAGATACGGAGTTTGGTTCCATGCATAAATTTAAAAGTTAAAATAATTCTTACTGCAGTTATGTTAGATGCTACACAGGATTATAGTCCAGCATTTGGGCTGGGTCAAAGAATAGATTCGTTGCTTTGAAGTGAGTTAATTCAGTACTTAAAAGAAAGCAGAGTGGAAAAGATATCAGGTGAATTTGTTTGTTTTTTAGACCAGCATAACTCAAACTGACATAGAAAGAAGACAATGAATGATCCCATAATAGCGGAACTAAAGAAAAATACAAAATTCACATCTTGTACTCTTGCTTCTGCTGAATTCAATGAATTTACCTAATTGTAACTAATTGAGGACAAACGAGTAGTGATAGGAAGGTGTATAAAGGATTCTATACTTTAAATGAAAAAAAAAATAGTCTTGCCTATAATTTTTCAGTTATTTTGAAATGATAATAAAAGCAAATGTAAAAATTTACATTTATGTTGTGGTTGCACTGAGTTAGACTTTCTCCTAAAAGCTTTACATTTATCACCTGATTTGCTTTGCATGAACACCCCATGTGGTATTATTATTATTAACCCCACTCATAAAAAGTGCCTTTATCAGAAAGGTTAAACCACAAGCCAGTGTCACACAACTAGGAAGAAGCAGAGATCAGGATTTGAACCAAGGTCTCTGGCTTCCCCTGCTATTGCAGTCCTGTAGCATGAAGAGTCTGAGAAGGCCTGATGAACCTGGCTTCTGCCTTCCTTCCCTGTCTCCTCTCATCCATTGCACCTGCCATCTCTACACTTCTGCCACACCCTGTCTACTTTCAGATGGATTCCTTGCAGAGCTCACCCTCCTCCCTCTTCCCCTCCCCTCTTGCCAGGGTAGCTCTTAAGTTAACCTCAAGGTCTTAGGGAAAACTTTTCACCACCTTCCCCCGCCCCACCTATACCCCAAGTAGTTCAAATCTTCCTGTCACAAGCTTCATCACACACCATACACCTCTCACTAATGCTTTTACAGTTATTCTTAGTTTGCCCTTATTTGTGTGGTTATTTTACTATTTTTTTTTCTTTTTTCTCAGTAATCATAAGCTCCATGACAGCAGGGACTATGTTTATTTTCACTTATTGTTACACTTTGGTAGTCCCTGGCACTGAAATAGGTCCTTTATAAATGTTATATTTACAGGATAAACAAATAATATACAGGCATTTCCATTTCATTCAGTCATAACTAGATTGATGCAATTAGCAGAAATTTATCATCAAAGGGACCTTGAAGATTGGTGCCATTTTTTGCTATTGTGGATTTATAATCCTTGCAATCCATTTGGATTTTCTCCCTGGGTCCCTTTGTAAGTCTGCTATGAAGCAAGCACACAGTCCATAGTGCCTGGCTTAGGAAGACCTACTAAGGGGGCATCTAGGGGCAGTGTGGGGCAGAGTGCCAATGTCTGTGCTACCCACACCATGCTCACTCCTCTCGCTGTGGCCGGACAAAGACGGGCTCAAGAGTGGACCTGCGTGTGTATTCATTGTTCCTTGAAGCTGCACAGGGCTAGCTGATTTCCCACCTTACTGAACTCAAAAAGTCTTATTGTTACAGGTACAAGTGTAGATGATGGGCTCTAGATTTTACTGAGTGCTCAGAATTTTTCCAATATTTTACATCATATCTTAAATCAATCTCACCCCTCTTGAAGTTGCTGATATCATGGCCATTGATGAGATGAGAAACCAAACTCAGTCACGTGCCCATAAGTATCCATGGGAACTTCAGGATTCAATCTCAGGTTTGAATGACTCCAAATCCCACACTTTCTCCATCTTAAATCCAAAGGGAAGAATCTCACTGTACGTGACTGTGAGGATTTAAATACTGAAGGGCATACCTTAAAACTTCTTAAGGCAACTTTCTAGCCTCATTAACAAATTCATCTTATTATACCATTTTAAAATACTGTTGAGAAGTATGAGAAAAAAAGCCTTTCTTATTTATTCCTTTTATCCTGGAAATTTTTTAATTAATAATTGCTAAATAAGAAGACAGATGGCCCAATCATTACAAATTCTTTTTGGAGCTGAAGAGAAAAAATAAATAAATGAATGAGAACTTGCTCTCAAAATAGGATGATGATAAGAAGTCCCCATATGTAACCCTTTGTTAATAGAAGAGAAACAAGAGGAAAATGTTAGTAGCTGCTATGGGGTTTAGCAATATATTCTAAGAAAGAGAATATTTCAGAAAGTGTAGATGAAAGAGATGTAGTGGGAGCTATAAATGAGTTGGGTCCATAAGTTAAGAGAACAACTCCTAATCTCAGAAGAACTCTAAATCACGCGAAGTGACAGAAATAAGCGGGGATGTGCGGATGGAAGGCCAGGGGCTGCGGGGAGCCACACAGTGATTCGGAATGGGAGACTCCGGAAATTGGTCTTTGATAGCCTAGTGAGGACAGGTCTCCAAAGGACTGGTGCCCTGCACTATTCTCATCACTTTCTGTGCCCTTCCACTTCTGACAGCCAGTGCAGCTGATCCTGTGAGTGACCTGGTAGATGCCCAAAAGTCCCCTGAATGAATCCCACTCAATCACTTAGCCTTTTCAAAAAGAGGAAAGTGAAAGAGAGAAGGAAGGCAGAAATACCAGGACCAGCACATCTCATCATTCTGGCCTTGGGATGACAGATGACTGGTGTGTGCTGCTTGTTAAAGCACAGCGATATGCAGTTCAGCCTGAGTGTAACTCGGGAGAGATCCGAGAAGCTAATTAATCAGTTCTAGGCCAACCATTCCTCACAAGGTCCTATATACAGTACGCTTTGCAAGGATTTTACTTACATGTACTTTACTAAGTTTTCTATCTGTTCGTCAAATACAAAGGTAGCATTTATCTTGCATTTGCAAAGTTTCTGGCATATGATAGATATTTGTATATTTATAAGTATTTGTTTACTGTAACATAAACTATAAACAAAAGTTTCTGGTCACTTAGCAACATCAATCTAAGAATCATAAAGAATGAAAAACAACGCAGGCTTGATTCAAAATGACTATTAGTATTAATGGCACTCTCTGAAGACAAATGTCTAATATATGGAGAATATTCAGTTACATAGGCAACTGACTCAGGAATCAAACTAGCAAATCTGCAAAGGAAAGATTCTTTTCTGAAAAAAATGGCCTCGTTTAGAATTAAATTTGATACTGAAATTCTAAGAACTTGCTTCCATTTTGGTTACATGAGTTGGCAGTGGAGACACTTCTCCCTCAGAGAAGTCTATAAAAAGTTGAGGGAATATAACTTTCACATGCAAATATTACAGCTGCAAGGAAATTCTGGCACTTTTGTACAGTGCCAGAATCTAGAGATTTATGCTAGAGTCCATGGACAAAGTCTTGTTCTTCATATCCAGTACTTGTAAGAGCAGGGACATCTTATAATATATACCTGGGCATTAGTAATGTTCTGTAGAGAAGAGCACTGTGAGCATGGCCCTTGGACAATAGTCAAATGTAAATGGGGCACCTGCAGGGCCCAGATATCTAAACATAGGTTGCTTTCACTCAGTGTTCTGGGGAGAGACTCCCAGGTGGAATCAGGAAGCAGTGCACTGGTGTACCTTCAAAGAGCTGACGTTTTAATGAATGCCTACAAGGAAACAACTGGTGATAATGAAACCTCCTTGTCAGAAAGTCTTCAGCTGTCCTTTCCACCACCTTGGCCTTCTCCAGTCAATTTAATTGTCTTTCCCAGCTCCCTCCACCACATTTTATTTGCTAGTTTTGTGTTTTCTTGTTAGGTTGAAGGGGGAGGTGGAAACAGTAGAAACACAAGGGAAAAGACTAAGTGGAAAATTTACCTTTAAATTACCATAATACTAGATGATAAATGAGTTTATGTAAAAAGATGCCTACTCTAGAAACAGTGACATTTTTGCATTGCACAATTAGTTTGTGGCGTGTGTGTGCATGTGGTCCTGTATACCTTTGAAGTGCAAGGGTGGTATTTTTATAAATGTCAGTTTTACTTCCCTCTCTGTTGTGGACTCATGGTTTTCAAGATCTGGTAGAAATTTGCAGAAAAATAAGCTGGACATACACAAGTGAGGCTACTTAATGCCTAGCAAATCTGTACAAGTAGTTGCTTCAAGTACTGGAGGATTTTGATTGCATGTGGATTTAGAGGATTCAAAATTAGGTCCTAATAGCTTCCCCTGGGTGTGACTTAGCTACCGTGCAGTCATTTCCAATGTCTTGTCAGTCTCTGCATGATTCTTATTTTCTCTTCACCCAATCTCACAGACATAGACTACTCATTATGACTAATCCAACCTGCATATATTCATTGGAAAATTTGGAAAGGTATGTTATGGCCCCATCATCCAAGCTTAAGCAAAAGGATCTAAAGTAGACACATTTCGCGGGATGGAAAAATTTACTTCAAGATGCTAGTTAGATTGTAGTCCAAGCCATCTGAACATGTCTTCAGTCACTGTGTAAGAAGAGTAACTGATTTCAGCGCACACCTAAAGGAAAAAAATAAAGATGTCCCTACTCACAAAAATACTTTCACAGTCAACACAGTGGCATCCTTCTCATATGCTCAAGAATGAGGCTGTGCAGTAAACGAATCTTTATCCCCTAGTGCCAGAAGGGAGTTTTTGTATGTGGAGTGGAGGTAGGGCACCAGGAGGGCCTCCACAGAGAAACAGTCACTGTTCTCCTTATGGTTTTTGTGATAAAAGACAGTTGACGGTCTCTGGGGTCAACAGCACTATGCCTTCCCCAGATATTTTCTCCCTGTTAAAGTCTTTTCACAAATCCCTTTAAAGCTACAAATTTTTAATTGTTAAGAATTTGAAGTTACTTGGTAGGTCACCGCTTTTCCATTTAGTCTATTGCAGCAGGATTCCTAAAGGAAACAGTATAATTCTTTGTTCTTAAACAAATAGAGTGTGTTCTTTATCTCTCAGGAAGCTGATACCAGGATAGGTGCAGCTTTAAGGACTAATTATACTAAATAGCAGGGCATAACTCAAAAGAGAGACTCCATTTATTATGTAGAATTCCCTAAAGAAACATTAGAAATTTTACATGCATTGATTGCTAGTTAGCATTAGAAAGACGTTTACAAGTTGACTTCACCAAAGCCACAACTGTTTGCATTAGCAAGCAGGCAACATAAGCTAACTGATAAGAATTCAGCGATAGAATACAATTAATACAGTTATGTCTGTTAATTAGTGTTTTCCAACTGTCAAAAAAGATGCCTTTTAGGAGACAAACTTATTTTCCTGATTAAAAATTAGAATCCATCTTGTAAAACTGAGATGGACCTTCCTTTGATCTAATTAAAGGAAGAGTTTGCATACTCAAAACTTGTGCCTCTCTGACATAAATTAACATATTCATAAATGAGATGGATGGATATTTTGCAATTAACATGGGACAAGGAGAATAAAGCCTAATTAGTAAACATGCTTTCTTTATTAACTTGCAGGTCAAGCTCTGTTTTATTATAAACCAATAGTGATAGAACAGAGTCATGTTTTTTTTCAAAGAAAATTTATTGGCTCTGAAATTTCATGGCAGTCTATCATAGAAATGTAACTTTTTCTTCATTTCTAGACACCTGTTAGCTCATAACCAGATATAGACAAACTGCTGTTTTTATGCCCAACTAGAGAATTTCAGCCTGGAGCAGGTTTATGGCTTTCCTGAAAGAGTCCAATTTTATACTTATAACTCTAAAAGCACTTTTACACTGCCTATGGACACCAAAGGCACTCTTAATCCTCTAGTGGATCTGCTTCTTACAATGTCTCTATAGCTCTCAATGAATGAATTTCTTGGTTAGGTATTCAACCTAAAAGAAATAGCCTCGACTAATGTGCACCAGTATAAATAAATAGCTACCTTCATTAATGATTGGGAGTGCATTAAGGTTTCTTTATTTATTTAGTCCAAATAGTTTCTAGAATATGATATCTCATCCCTCAATCCCCTGAGCTCCATACTGCTTTCAAAGTCTCCAACAAAACCGGGGTATCCCACAGAACTCTGCATAGAGAAGCATATGGATTTGTCACCAATGCTCAGATCACGTGAGACTCCACCTGGATGCCAGACCTGGGTACCCAGGAGACATAGGAACAAAGGAAGTAAATCTTCCAGGTTAGAACTTAAAGGGTCTCAGAGAAAACTTAAGTTTAAAACTGTTAGGATCACCCTAGTCACCTACAGTCTCCTAAAAGTGCTATGGATCAACAAAAACCCAGATCACACAAGATACATGCCAAGCAGCTGTTCAGCACTGTTAATTGAACCAATTCTCGATGTTTACTTGCTTCACACCAAGACACCATTGTTCATTGCTGCACCCAAATGTCTCCGTTCTTCCTACCTTTCTTTTCTAAAAGCTATTCTTCCTTGATTCCTGTTTCTCTGATTTCCTATCACAGATATCAACTCTACCCTACAACCTCTTTATTGTTCTCGATTTTTCTTTTTTTACTCACTGAGATTATCTTCTCCACCAGACTATAGGGATTAAAAATTGGCTACCAACTAACTGTGTGATCTTGGAAAAATGCCTGGCATCTGTGTAGCTCTGTTTCTTCATCTGTACAAAGAAGATGCTGTGGTAAGTATTTAAATAACATGATATATTTGAGAAACTTAATAGGATGCCTGGAAGATTATTACGTCTTTTATTAATGTTAGTTACTGATATCATTACCTGAAATTTTCAAAGGGTCTAGCATAGCTCTTGACATGTTTATTTCTCAATAAATCACCTCTTATTAACTAATTTCTGACTTGACAGAACCTAGGTACCTTGGGATAGGAAGGACAACACTTTCGATTAATCAGAAGAGAGTTTACTGGGTCCTTATTCAGACTCTGGGCTGAGGTCTAGAAGTGCCTCTTTTCAGTCATTTGTCTGCATCAGGAGCAGCAGAGAAGCTGTGATGGAACCTCTAAACCCTAAGGGAAGGGACATAGTGTGAAGTTGCTACTGCAAAGTTGGTGAGGCTCCTGTTTCTAGAACATAAGCATACAGTTTTGTTCCTTGCTTTAAGAACAGACATTTTTATATCACTTTTTAATTTTCTTAAGAAAAATCTGTCTCTGCTAAAGTTGTCTGTTGCCGATCAGAATATTCTTCTGAAAATATTTCAAGACAGGGGTCAGGATAATGTCATACCAAGTTTCCAACCTCTTAACAGACATAAAATATTCATAGATTTCTATTCAGATGTGCTCCTTCCATGGCCTCAACCCTCTTCTTTACATTCCAAATTCAACATGAAAGTTTATCTTTAGGTAGCCAACCTTTCTTCAGTGATAAAGGTCAATTATGACCTTGCTTTACTGACAGTTATCACTGCTATCCAGGATTCACGTACTATAGTCCCTAGTACTGTACTGTGAATAAATGTGGCTAAAAAAAAAATCACAAGGGTAAAATTTATATGCAAAATGAGAAGAAAGCATCAACTTTTCCCTCCTTTTACCTTTATTTATTTGAACAAATGTCATGAGAAAAAGAGTCTTAGACTTAATCTCCCTCAATCAATGTCAGCCACATTACTACTTAATGGGAGTTTATACTGCATAATATTATTTTCTTTGTATGAGCCATTTTCTGACACCTTACATTTAAGTTAAATGATTTATCCATGTACATTTTACATGAGGATAAATATGAGAAATGGTTTCTGCTTCTATTGAGTAGAATAAGGAAGCAACTCTAAAATCAAAGTCAACTGACTCAGCCACTCAGGCCCTGATGTCAACAGGCTATATATATTTTTTTTCTTTTTTTTTATATTTATTTATTTATGCATACAAGCACTGGGGTACAGGCCGGGGTGGGGGGGGCGGTGAGAGGATTCACCACAGAGAGCGGGGAGCAGAACAGGCAGATCAATGGAAGTACACTGCTGAGGGGAGCAGCGGGCACAGCAGGAGAGGTCTGCTGCGCCATGTGGGTCCTCTCCCTGGCCGGCAGCAGGGATCGAACTTGTGCTGCAGTGGCTGCGGTCTGCTTCATAGTGCGTTGCTTAACCCACTGCACCACCAGGGAGGCCCCGGCTATATATATATATATAAAAATTTATTTGAATAGTAGAAATGACACGAAGGGAAATATATATTTTTAGTATATCTTTTTTCATAGGAACTAACAGAGTCCTCTCACAATGCCTTCTTACTTATCAGTAAGCACTTGCTTAGATGGGGTATACACCATCATATGAACAATTCCTCTTTGCTTATTTGTACGTGTCAGCTGCAGTTACAGGTTACTACTGTGTTGTGAAACATATAGCTAGAAAGCTGGATTTTCCTGGTGAAATTCAGAAAAAATGCTTAATGGCCAAAAACCTTTTTTTCTGACCATGTATATCTTATTGCTTTCATGAATCAGGAGTCAATTCCTTGTGAAAACCCATTTTATTTGAGTCTGGATTTGTACAAATGAAAATTCCTCAGAAAAAAATTCACAACCCTGACTCTGTGATCTGAGTTTACCACTTACAGGTTTTTTGTACAAAACTGTATAAAATCCCATCAATCTTGCCTTGTTGTCATTTTTATAATTTATTTTTGTTTGTTTTCTTGTCTTTTCTAATTACAATTTTTAAAATTTTTCTAATTAGAAAACAAATTAAAGGTATTCATCTGAAGGAAAAGTTACAACTCCTTCCAAAGGAAGCTTCTCTGTCTATAGTAAGAAGAGCACACAAAATCAAACGGCATCAAAAAGATGTTCAACCAATACTTGCCTCATCCCTCCAGTCACATTTATTCCTCATGATTCCTCACAGGCTTCCTTTTTGGCACACTATCAACTGGAACAAGTTGAGATGAAGTAAGCCTTAACATTGACATGAACTTGACCAAGAAAATTGTCTTTGGAAAGGACTATATAAAACTCTTTTTGAACAAAAAGCTTCTTTATTTGCACATTTCTCTTATGTAAAGAATATGCCTTCATTGCATTCTGCAAAGCACAACAGAAATGCCACATTCACTGGAAAACCTTTTGCACTCCATCCTAGCAGGATGAATTGTTCCTGCATCAGGAGCCTCACAACAGGGTTCTTCTAACTCGAGCTCACTTTCTTTGATCTGCCTTGATCTAGAATTCATTGTCCATATGTGTGTCTCCTATCCCGGACCATTAGCATCTTGGTGGCATATTCTACATGTCCAGTATTGTTTGTCACTCAGCTCCTGGAGCAATGTTTTCCTCTTGGGAGACCTCACACATTTATTCCGTTTCTATCTTTTACTACACTTAGATATTTGAAGGCAGGCAGGAAATATATTTTATCTTACCTATCACCCTAAGGACAGACTAAATGATTGTTGAATCCATGAGTAAACCAGACAATTTCTATCAACCTTTCCCAAAACCCCATCACATTATATGCCATATATGGTCATCCCCAGCCTCAGAAATAAGCCAGCAACTGAACAAAAGTGGACCTGAAAACTTTCATCAGATCAAGACTACTGACCAACGAGTCACACTTTGCTTTTAGTTTATGGCACTCAGAAGACTTGCAATAGATTTAACTTGGCCCTGGGTCCTGGTAACACCCTGATGCAAGAGTCGCATGAGGAGAATATTACAGAATCTTATGAGCACTCCCTCCCTGAAATAGCTCTCAGTCCTGCAATTACTAACATTCTGTCTTTGAAATTCCTCTGTCAGGCAGCCCTCAAATGCAACCCAAGTGCTTCATTTTGAAAGGTGATACACTTAGTATAGTGCTGCCACTTCTTTTGCAGGGACCTCAGCCCTTTTGCATGGAACCCTGGCTCCTGAGCTGGCCTTTGGTCCTTACTGAGAACTATCAAGCTGGAGTGTGCAGCATATTGCAAGGTGTCCTACCTGCTTTCTAGGCAGAATTCTCTCCCCCTCATCCCTTCCACTCTGCTCTGCTCTGTGGCAGTAACACACACTCAACAATAAAATTCTCTCCGTTGATCTGCTGTAGGAAATGCAAGAGACATTTTCTAAAGGGAAACAGAGATCAGACTGGAACTGTATGGGTCTACAAAACCATGATTTCATTTCATGGTGCAGTGGCGTTTCAGGGGAAGCCAAGCCAGAGCTATACAAGCTCCCAGCTGAAGAAACCAGGTAGCAGAGAGTTAAAACACTTGCTCATTGGTTTTCCCAGATCCTATTTTAATTTGCTCCCTCTTTTTGGACAGCTCTGTGAAGGCAGTCTGGTTCGCTGCCTCGCCATACTAATGAGACTCATCCATCTGCCTCTGTCATTGCCAGCCTCTCCTTTCTGCTGGAAGTCAGAGATGAACGCTCAGGACAGGTCCTTTCTAGGCTGCAGTACTTAATCATTTCTAAACACGCTAGATGGCCTCAGGCAGTGAAGGCAACAAGCATTTAACCCAGGCTTGGCAGCTCCAGCTTCCCCACACTCTGCCTGTGAGCTCTGATAATGAAAAGTTGCTGCGTTTTTACTCTCCACTTAACCAGATGCTCTTTGCTTCTTGGGGCGAAAGGTTAAATAGATATAAGAACCTATGCTAGTTTTGAAGGCTTTTATTAGCAGTCCTTACAGTCGTGGGAGAAGAGGATGGCTGTTGTCCCTGATCCATTTGTCCCTTGGGGTTCATATTTAGGCTGGTGTCCTTGCTTTTTAGTAAAGGAACGAGGCCTTTGCCCATCGTGCATTTGTTGTTGTTTTGTGGCGCAAGAGTTAACACAGGCAGGTTGGAGTTTTGCCATTTAATTATTTAAAGTTCAGCTTTTATGGAAAGAATGGACCTAGAGGACAGTATCGATGTTGCTTCACAGTGGCAACACCTTTATGAACAATGTAGATAAAACTTTTTTTTTTTATTCCTGGAGTGGCTTGGGCCTCTGATTTATTTTTCCACTCCATCTACTGCTCCATATGTCTGTGGAATCTGCCTTTTTCCCAGAGCTCATGTTAGTATAAAGCAATTGTCTGGGATGTGTAAGAATTAAGTATCCCATCATTCAGGCTAGACATGCAATTAGAAGAGTTGCACTAATTTCCACTGCTGAGACCCTGTCACTTTAATTTATCCCACTTTTCTGCATTTAGGCCTTCTCTGGTTGGAGGCCAAGGATTTCATACAGTTTCAGTCAATGGTACTTTGATGTAGGAACTACAGTTATGTATAAAGTTTGGGTAAAAAGAACTAGAGTGTTACCTAGAGCAGGCTGGAAGAACTAGAAACCTTGTATAGAGAAAAACATTTGCTACGATTCTATGGTGCCCACAAATAGTGAAGAAAAAAATATTTGAAATCCAGAAAAGTCACTAAATTATAATTGCATTTCCTCATGATTTTTTTTTATGCTGATGTTATTTTTAATGCATTATTTTCTGGTTTTACTGAGCAATATATAAAAGTATTTCTATATGTCTTATAGTTTAAACTATCATTTTCAAAGAAGTTTAATTATTTATTTTTCCTTCGCCTATCCAGTTATGACCAGAGACTGTCCAACCAGTTTTATAGCCACCATCAAAATCCCTTTACATAAATTTTAGACAAGCATAGCTCAAAAATGTCTGGAATGTTCCCATGAATAGATACAAAGTATCTCTTCCCAAACATTTCCCAGTAGAGACATGATAAATCCTATGTGGGCCAATTATCAGGTTTCCTTATGCTTTTCATGTTTTAAACCAGTCCCTGGATCTTGAAAAACTCCCAGAGGCAAAATTAATTTCACCCCCTGCTTTAAATGGCAGAACTCAAACTTTAAGCAGATCTAAAATCAGGTGTCCAAAGAGGCTAAACTTGTCATGATTTTGAAATAAAGACATGGAAATGTTCATTATAAAGCAATTTTGCGTTGAGAAACATACTGGAAAATTTCTGCAGATGCTTCCTTTCCCCAACTCAGGTTTAAACGATGGAAATGCACATTTGGCCTGGTTCTTCGGCATGGAGACTGACAAGTGGAAAACCCCAACGCCAGGCTGTTCTCTTGCTCACATGCTTAGAGTCAACTTAACTTCTAGCTCTGAGAATATATTATCTACCTCCCTCAACCTCTCAGTCTCATTTTTTCCCTCTAAAAATGGTGAATTTTCTAGCTAATCCAGGGGATTTTGGTAAAAATAAATCCAGATTAACCACTTCTACTGGGGTTTTACGTTGAAGAATTCTGAACACTTTATATGTCACATATTCATGCTAACCAGTCAGTCATTCAAACATTTATAGTCAGACAAGTCATAATAAAATGTTTATTTTTTAATTTTAATTTTATATATATTTTACATTATTTTTCATATTTGTACAGTGTATATTTCTCATCCCTGTGAAATTCTCATCACCGATTTACCAGTGCACCATCACCATAGTCTCTTGTGCTTTTCCCACCCATTTCATTACAAAATGTTTAAACTCCATGTAGTGACTAAGTAAGACTTAATGGTCCTGACAAGAACAAACTTATTGGTTAGAAATCTCTATATAAACTTTACTTCTGACCCTTAAAATTGTGATCTTTGTTAAAGACCAACCAGCTAACTGACATTCAGAAGAGAAGAAATAATTAGAAAAATGCAACTGTTTATCTGCATGACATAAAGGTCATATAAAAAATTTAAAGCATCTGTAAAGAAGCTTTTTATAATGTTTTATAGGTTTTAGATACTCAATATCATACCAAATATCATCAGTCAATATTTTAGATCAATTTTAATTTATCAGTTTTAGAATATACTAAAAATATCTGTATTGTATACATAGCAAATATATTAATTATCTATAAGCATATATTTCTACTTTAAAAATAATAAGAAACTTATTCAGGAAAAAGTATATTAAAGTTTTATTGATTCATAATTATTCTTAGGATGTTTATTATTATGTGACCATATCTTATACATAAGGGATTAAAATCAGTTGAATTGATAAATAGAAAAGTTTCTACTGTACTCCAATAATAACGTTTATAGGTAAATACTTCCTCAACAACAAGATAACCCTGGTTAAAAATAGAGAATTTACATATGATATCTGGGGTATAACTTTAACTCTCATCAAAGATAAAATAAGCAATCAGAAAACTAGATGCTGGGGCCACCCTGGTCGGTGGCGCAGTGGGTTAAGCAATGCACTATGAAGCAAAATGCAGCCACTGCAGCATGAGTTCGATCCCTGCTGCCGGCCAGGGAGGAGACCCACATGGCATAGCAGACCTCTCCTGCCTCGCCGGCTGCTCACCTTCGCAGTGTGTTTCAGTCAGTCTGCCTGTTCTTCTCCCCACTCTGTCTCTGGTGAACCCTCTCACCTCCCGCGCCTCTGGCCTGTACCAGCTTTGCATACATAAATAAATAAATCTTTTAAAAAAAGAAAAGAAAACCAGATGCTGTTATTTTCAGTAGCAGTTTGTATAAATTATTTTAGAAGTAAAATAGACTGGATAAGAGAAACATAAATGACATACAAAAAGAATTGCTTCTAAAAAAGATATCATTGAAAGTTTTCCTATAGCTGCTCTTAAAAATCAATGGACTAATTAAAAATGGGAAAATATGATAGCAAAAAGAGATAAAAATACTGGATGTGGAAAATATTAGATATCCCTGAGTAGTCTTAGAACCAATAAAGAGACTCAAAAATGAAGAGAAGTAAAAAGTATATCTCATTATCTTCTCTCAGAGCTCAACAAAAAGTCTAATTTCATTTGGAGAGAACACACAACACTGAATTCCTATCTTTTTTTGAATGTTTCGGGTATTATTTGCCTTTTCCTCAGTCTTGGCTCTAGGATCACTTGGTGAATAGAATCAGTGTACTTGAACAATCGTAATAGCATTTTCAATCCCTCAGCCACAAGGCTGTGTTATAGGGACCATTGTTTCACAACATTGTCCTTCAGGTACTTCCTCATTGGCCAAAAGAGGCCCGAGTCTTACCTAATACAATATTACTTAATTGAAGGAACCAGTATGTAGATACAGATGTGTTCCTTTATATCTCCAGTCACCAACCAAGTATATATATTCTTGCTCTACTCTCTAATGTTAAAACCTACCCTGACCATGTACCAGATGGGCTGGAAGAACAGTGAGAGATCACCTAGACAGTCAGTCACTCAGCCAGTCAATTAACAAGTGTTTATCAGTTGCCACAGTATATACAAATTGGCCCTATCTCCCTGCCTTGAGCCAGAGTTGCGCATACACCATAGCATGCATATGAGGTTCAGTTGGCACTGTCTTCTAATTTTACTCATTCAATAGCTTGTTAGTGTCTAATGGACTAAACAGACATCTCAAAACCATACAACACTCTGTATGCACTAAGTGTATGTGTGCATCTATATGTGTGTATGTATAGATAGATATATAAAACTTGGCATCTCTTCCAGGAGATATGCCAAGATATATTCACAGCTTTATATACACATGTAATTCATGTATTTCCGTGCATATGGCAGTCAAGGGAATATATCTAATCAGTAGGACATGTTTTATTCCAGATGTTTTTTATCATACTTTCTCACTATTACTAATAAAAAATCACCATAGTCGTTCTACTTGGACAGTTTGATTGGTCTTTAATCCCAAATCTCATTGAAAGAAGGAACACAAAGCATTTTATGTTCTCCAGAATGTGACAAAAATGTTGGTACATCAGCTACTCTTGAGGCATTACAGACATAAAGTCCATCTTAACTCAAAGTAAGCTATAAACCAATCTGAGCGGCTTTATTTTTGATTATTTGCACTTCTATCTTCTAGATTTACCTTTCAATAATCACCTCTCCCTAGATCTTCTCTTGTCTCCCATGCAAAGGCTGAGTGTCCTTGTTTTAGTTTAGGAGCCCATAGACTGAATGCCAGTCTTTCTCGTCACACTTCTTCACTGTGTCCTTGTGCTCAGTTCTACTTTCAGCGCCATCATGCAAAACCCACGACTGCACGCATAGATGCCTGTTTCAGCAAGAGTCATGTGGTGCCCAGCGTCTGCTAGCTTTTCAACAATTATCTCTGAAAGTCACACTGTCCCCTAAAACCTTACATCCAGACGAGGTTTTCTCCATAGTTGATTTCTATCCCTCCATCGCTATCCTTTGTGACTCCAATTTTTTCACCTAAGAACAGTTTTAAGTAACTATAACGATTAACTGTCTTTGACGAGCAACCAACTTAAATTTTTTCTTAGACAACAAGGTTCTATTTTGAAGCCATCTGATTGTTCATTTCGGTTTCCAAAGGTCTCATACCGGTTAGTGGTCCCCTCCCCACGCTCCAGGCCACAGCCTTGTAAAATGTACCCATTCTCTGTGCCTTCATTCGCACTCCACCATAGCTAAAGGATATCACTCCTACTATAGGAACCGCTGCAGGTGCTGGCCTTATTACCTGGATTGCAATAGGACAGCTGAACAAGTATTAAACCACCACGCCAAGAGTTCACTGAATTCTCTGGTGAGAGGGAACTGCAATTTGAAGACTACAGCAAATAATCCCTAAAAATAAAGCAGATTTTTCTGAATCACTTTAGCTAAGCTTTGCTATACTTCGTAATTCTTAGTGCACAAGCAAGGACAAAGCTAAAAACTATTGCTAAAGAGAAGCAACCAGGAAACATTTCATTAGTCTATTCCATAACAGCAGCAACCAACCCTGCCTGGTAGAAGAAACGAAGTTTAAATTCTGCCTCCAATATTTGCTACTTTCAAACCTTGATTGGGTGAGAGTGTGAACCCACAGAAAGGGGAGGTTACAGGTTCCCTGCCCCACCCAAGGAGCTCCTCATTTCCCCACTAATAACTGGACAAAGGACTTCATTTTTTTCTTCCTAAGTCTGTTTATTTAAGTTAAAAAGAAAAATAATCACTGAATACTTAATGTATTTAAGCATCCAGCAGAGTGCCTGATCCATAGAAGGCAATGATTAAGTCGAGACTCATTCTCTCTTTTTTTTTTTTTTTTTTTTTTTTTTTCAGATTTATTTATGCATAGAAGAACTTGGGTATAGGCCAGAGTTGCAGGGTTGAGAGGATTTAACAGAGACAGAGTGGGGAGCAAAACAGGCAGATCTACTGAAATGCAATGCTGAGGGGAGCAGCAAGTGAGACAAGAGTGGTCTGCTGTGCTATGTGGGTCACCTTCTTCACAGGGAATCGAACTCATACCATAGTGGCTAGAACTCATGCCACAGTGACTGGTGATAGATTGATAGCACTGTGTCTTTAACCCTGCACCAACAGGGTAACTCTGAGAGGCAGGCAATAATGTTTGCAAATTTAGCATAAATAACTTTTTCCTTTCTCTGAGAGTTTATGGTTGAAAAATAAAAGTTGAACTCAATGCTTTCAAAAAGTATTTTCCTACTTCTTTGAAATTGTGACAACATCATTATCATTTTCAGGCCCATGTTCTGAAGGGGAAGTCTATTGTCCACCTCATGGAGAAAAGCAAAGCAAAGGAGTTGGAGAAACAGCATAAACCTCTTTAGCTGATTGACGGCTCTGGGCTGAAAATTAAGACCTTCTTTTAATTAGTTTTAGCAATCTAAGCAGGATGATTGTTTGTGGCTGAGACCAAGACAAGCCAGTGCCAAAGCTGAAAGAAAAGTGATTGGACCTTTAACCCTTAGCTCACCTCAAATTCAGGACTGTCAAAATCTGAGGAACATTTTAGTTCAAGTTAAGATGAAATTGGTAAGTTTACAAGAAAAAAAATTTCATCAAGGACTGCTTATAAGAGAAAAATTCATTAATAATAAAAAAAGATAATTACTAGATGATTTCAAACTTATCAGACTTTACTTTAAAACTTGGCATTAGGGTCTCCCTGGTGGCACAAGGGGTTGAGCACTGCAGTGTGAGGCTTCCACACCCACTGCAACACGAGTTCAATCCCTGACCAGGAAGGGGAACCACATGGCACAGGAGACCTCTCCTGCCTTGCCTGCTGCTCCCCTCAGCAGCATATCTCAGTCTGCCTGTTCTGCTGTCTCTGGAGAACCCTCTCCCCCACCCCCACCCCCTGCACCTCTGGCCTGTACCACAGCTCTTGTATGCATAAATTAATAAGATGTTCTAAAAAATAAAACTTGACATTAAAGTTTAATTATTAAGTGTAGAGACTGGTGGATGCTGTTAAATCTCAACATTGTAAAAGATGTATCTTTGAATGGCAGAAGATGGTCAGCCATGTTTTAATGCAGTTGTCTATTAGAAAACTAACAATTTTTAGAAAAATTGTTTGTTTTTTTTAAATCTATAGCTGTTACAAAGCTATAGATGATGCTGTGTAAACAACTTTTAGAAAAAGTTACTTGTGTTTCTAATTTACTATCATCCTTATCTGTTGGGAAGCTGGATTTGAAATTAAATTGTTAAAGGAAAAGCAAATGTAGCGACTCTGATTGGTATCTTGAAACAAGCAGCAAAAAAGTATATCCTTTAAAAATGATTCTTATAATAAATGTTGTTGGGTTTGAGGCTTTGGATTTTTGGGGCTCCTCAGTCTTGACTATGGTGTGACTATGGTGTGAGAATTCACAAGTGCAGTCTTAAGAAAAAGCAAAAGCAAAATTCATTTAGAGACAGAATAAAAGGACCCCTAGGGAGAGGTCCCTGGGCTGGCAGAGTCCTTGGTAAAGGCAACTATGAGGGATCTGCAGGAGGGCGGGTTCCAACCTTAAATAGGGTGCAGGAACTGTTAACTCCATCCCTCCCTGGGATGCATTGCACAGGTGTTCCCAGGGTATTGGTTTATGGGTCCAGGCAGCAATTTCTAAGTCACTTCCCCTTCTAATGTGCCCCTGGGGTGTAGTTTATCAGCCCAGGCAGCAGGTTGAGGCAAGGGAGAGTGTTCGGCCTGAGTTGCCATGCTGTCAACCAGCTCTGTCCTTCCCTTAGAAGGGGGAGAGCATTTGGGGGCTTTGGTGTGTATTGCTTTTCTTGCTTAGGGCAATTACCTTATTGTTCAGAAAATGGCCATTTTTGAGGGCTCCTTTCCTCATTCCCCTTTGCCACCCCAACCCCCTGCTTCTCCCTCTCCAGGGGCTTTATTGGCCTGCCTATAAGTTGGGGTGGGATACTGCCTTTCTTTGCTCAGGGGCTTTATTAGTTCTGGCAAGAGTTTCCTGGGCCCCTGGGTTATTCTGAAACAAATTACAGCCATTGTCTCCTTTTCATCTGTAAATATTTCAAGACCTATGCCTCCAAAAGAAAGGCACTGGTAAGCATACTACAATACCTATAAAACATCTACAAAATTAAAATTTAATAATTATTTCTTATCCTTTTCAAAGACCTTGCACTAACTGATACTGTTGTCCAGAAGTGTCCACACTATGCTTGTAAACCTATTTTGATTTTTTCATTTCCTACTCAGTAAACCTAGCAACCTTGCCCTTTAGAATTTGTATAGTCAACATGCAGGTGGAGAGTCTTAGAAAAGTATCCACCTCATTAGTGCTTCTGATCTTAGAACTGAAGAACAGAGAACTGTTAACCTAGTGTCTTGTCCCAGCCCATCTGGTCAGACTGCATGAATGAACAGCCAACTGGGTCTCTGAAAATGGCTTCCCAGCCTGGGGGTTTGTCCCCCAAATAGACACAGATCTTTTACAAAATTAGTATTAGCTCCACAATAAGAAGTGCAAAGCTCTGTAGGGGGAAAAAGTGTTCAGTGAATGTCATCAACTGAACTATAATGCATGAGGTGGTTTGACGAACCACTGAAAATTATGGACCCTTGAGTCAAGCAAACTTGTTTCAAATTCTACCTACCAGTTACTCCCCACATCGTCTTAGATGTTGTATGCTTCTTAGTGTGTAATGACTGGCTTTTCCCCTCTGCTTCCCAGCAGGGGGCCCTGGAGTGGAGGCCTTGTTCTGTATTGGGGACAGAGGGTATATAACAGTGTCATAGCCATGGAAAGGGGAAGTTCCAGGTTCTCTGTACCACCTAAGGAAGAGTGGAGCCGAGCATGAGGAAGAAGGAGACTAGGAACACTAGGAAGATACCAGAGGAGGCATGTGGAGCAGAGACATATAAAGAAGAAGCCACGCCTACTTCTCAGCCTTGGACTTGTACCAGGGACTTGGGGGACATGGAAGGAGACTCTTGAAAGAGGCGTGGGTGAGAGATCTGTGGGGAAGCTTCCAATGGCAGCCTTATCTTGACTTGTGTTTGGATTTTATTCTTTCTCTTTGAGACTTGCCTGGCCCTGTACACCCCTTTCCTCTTGTAACCTGGGACTGAAGCCAGACTGTGGCACCCTCTGGAGGGATGCTGTTGAGGATGACTAGCCCCAGGTGAAATACAAATAAAGTAAAGGTAGGGGTGGAGACTGATAAGAAATGAAAGAGTAAGGAATTGCAGAAGCAGCCCCCAGGATTTCAGCATTTTAGATCTTCAGTGATTCTGGGGTCAGCCATTTCAGCCCCCACCATGCTGATCTTCCAGAAGGCTATTGCTGAAGGACTCGGACAGGCTTCCAGCAGTCAACCTCAGAGAAGTTCATAGGCTTGGTGAGTAGCTGAGCCACTCAAATTGTCCCCAGCTTTGCTGCTGTTACAGTCGGAAGGGAAGGCGAAGACCGAGAGCTGGGTGCCTCACTGAGTTGGTGTGAATGTGGCTGTTTGTCTGCTTGTTCAATTGCTGGAGCTGCTGTTTTTAGTGTCTATTGTCTGGTACTGCGCTAATACTTCTCGGCAGCTCTGGTGAGCATCTTCTGCTGTCTTCATGATTTGGAACCTGGCCTGCACTCTGGCTGCCATGCGCTCCAGACCCTCAGTGACAGGAAGATGCCATCTTGGGGATGAGGATTTTTGTTCGGGATAGGTGCTCCAAGTCTTCAGTGACGTACACAGCAATTTGTGGTGGCGGTGACTCTTCGTTTTTCTTTGTTAAATAAATTCTGTCATTGTTGCTCTCTGAACCTGAGTAGTCTTGCAATTGCACACATGAGTGAAGATCTCAGTGACCAGTAAACTATTTGAGCACTGTCCTTGGCCAGATTTGGTGGCCCTTGCTACCCTGATTCACTATGGGTCCACATTAGAAGGTGCCTTCAGCTCGTGGCAGATTTTCAGGCCTCAGTGTCCCTTCTTTGGGCCTACCTTGTTTGGCTTGGCATTTCCACATGAGAGACTGGATAACCTTGGGTGTTTCTTAGGGAAAATGTTTTAACTATATTCTTTCTTATCTCTTCTCTGTATTGCACACTAATTGTATTAATGGTCTTTCTTAACAAAGGTTTTAAGTGTATGTACATCTTTTTGCTGTGGATGGCAGAACCCATTTAGAGCATGAAGGTTTGGGGTTCCTGGGGTACCCCACAATCTGTGCACTACAAATTGGAGAGAGGGAATTTGGGGGCTGTTGGATAATGTATTCAAAACAATAAAACTTTGGACTTTTAAAGAAAAATAACTGGCATTTGAGGAGTGAGGAACCCTGATTTGTAATATTTGCCTTTTTTTTCTTGGTATAAATGTTCCCTCCATGGTAAATTTCATGTTATCACCACAAAGTCACTGAATATAGAAGTTGGGAAAAGCTAAGCACAGTGGATGTCCCTTCAGCCAGCTCCAGCCACTACTGGAACTTAGGGAAATCATACAAGTTCTCCAATCCTTATATTATCAATTTTAAAATAGGAAATGTAATATTTCTTGCTTCATGTGCTATTGAGATGATTAATTGAAAATCTGAATGAAGAACTGTTGCTACAGGTTACTACAGGTTCCTCCTTGATGCATAATGGGTTGAGCACTACACCTATGGGGCTTCCTTAGTCACTGTAGCAAGAGTTTGATCCCCAGACAGGAAGGGGAGCCATATGGAACAGCAGACCTCTCCTGCCTTGCCTGCCACTCCCCTCTCAGCAGTTTATTTCAGTCAATCTGCCTTTTCTGCTCCCCACTCTGCCTCTGGTGGATCCCTTAACCCCCCTCTGGACTGTACCCTAGCTCTTGTATGCATAAATCTTCAAGAAAGAAAGAAAAGAGATAAACTATTACTGCAGTTTACAGTACCTGGAGCTTATAATGTGTATTAAGCATTCAAACAATGATAGTTTTTGCCTATTGTTAGCAGTATGACTATCAAATATCACCTGAGATTGTTTTTTGAATAATTCTTTTAAAATAACATCTGACTTTCCCAACACATTTTTATTAAGTTGGATTCCTTGAATGGATATCTGAAAAATTTCTAAGCAACATCATACCTGAAATCACCCAAGAGAGAATGTATGATTATACTCAGCATATTGGCATTAAAGATGAGATCAACCACAACAATTCATGGTTAAAGGGGATTTCAATCACAGGGCAATGTCACATTTCACCCTGATTTCTAAATCCTCAACCATATTGCCTTTGATGCACTACAATTTCTTTCCCTTACTTTGCTCTCAGTCATAGTTTGAATGTTGCAGCACTGATGTAACAACTGAGACATAAAATTTGGTTTCAATTTCAAACGTAAAATTCTTTAGATGATCATTATGACCGAAAGTTACAGTTCTGATGATTTCAGTATATATACGGAATGGACATTTCGAGCACACAAAATTCACTATAAATACATGAGGAAGTAAAATTTGTACTTGACCATTTTTTAAAGTATTTTATTTAAAGATGATTATTTTAAGTCCTTACTGTTTACTGGAAGAATCATTTTGATGGCTTTTTCTCACCTTCCTCTGAATCTTGGTCTTAAAAATGTCCCTTCTCTCTGCTCGGAGCCCACAGTCTTGTTCACAGGCCCTCTCTCAGAAGCCCAGAGAATGATGTCAGAAAAAGTCCAAGCAGAGGGATGAACCCCTTTCTGAATCTCCTCCAACAGGGCAGCTATGGTAAGGAATAATCACACAGCAATCATGCTATACATCCTGCTTTTATTAGCTGTTATTGCAGAGGTGAGTCTAAAACCGGGATGATTTTATTTTATTTACTGATGGCACGATGTCAGGAGCTTAATCAATATATACAGCCTAGAAAGAATGATGCCAACACCTTACCCATGAGACTAAAGGTTTAGAAAAGAAGGGTATTTCATGAATTAGGAGGAAAACTTATCAAATGAAGGTTAATCTTGACATAAGGCCCGCTATTTAGAGGTAGGAGAAGAGAATGTCTTAGAAATGCAACTCTCCTTCGAGTTTCCTCCAGAGACTCTTTAGGGGATAAAATAATACCTTGTGAAAAGGGATTTCCTTTGGTCCCCTCAAGGAAAAAAATAATCTTGTCTGAAAATAGTTGCTTCCAACCATGGATGGTGTTATTTATGAAGACTTAACCTACATAACAACATTCTCAAGTTGTTCCATAAAGAAAAAGTTCACTAGATAAAGAAAAATGCTCAAGGACAGCCGTGCAAGAAGTGCAAAACCCCAGGGACACTGGCAAGATGCCCTTTCTTTGGAAAATAAAGTCTGAGTTATACTTTATCATTCACCTCTTCCTTTTCAGTCTCCCCAGGACTACTCCCAAACCTCAGAGGAATGGATAGAACTTCTCTAAGAGGCTTCTAATTATGGTTTGAAGAAACAATTTGTGCTACTTGCATTAGTTATTTCAGTTCTCTTTCTGTTGTCAAGAAACTAAATGCATTCATCACTTTTATTACCATACAAAGCCAGCCAGGGTTCTCTGAAGGCATACAACTGTCATTTAGCATTTTTAAAGTCAGATCTGAAAATCTGGCACCCAAATATCAATATTTGAACATTCTGTTTCCAGACTAGACATAAATCTTCCATTGCCATGCTCGGCAGTGAGCTAAGTATCGGGCTTCCTTTTTGGCAAGGAGAGAACACAATCAGGATACTTCAACCTACCTTAATTTTGCTTTATGCAGAGACAGATTCTCCTTTGAAAGCACCTTGTGGGCCAGAGGGCCTATGCCTTGATCATTGCTGAAATGTGCATTTCCATACAGAGAGACAAAGGAGCTGGTTTTTACTCCCAAGCCCTTTGCTACTTAAATAAAGTTATTGGCTGCCTAATGAATGTTAGCTGCAGTACTCCCTGTGGTCAGCGGGGCTGTTGTTTAATGAATTGCTTAATGTGCTTGATTACTGTTACAATGTTGAATGAGGAAAAGGCAAGAGAGATTTGAAAGATTCACTGGAGGATATGATGAAAATGAATTGGATCAATAGGAACTTTTTGCTTGTCTCTGAACGGCACATTATGGGCTGTATTGTTAGAGTTGCAGGATAATGCAATTTTGTGGCTTGTTGTCTTTTTATAATTCACAAATATAAATCTCTTTCGACAGTGAGTTTTAGGGCTGGCCTTCCCGGAGTTACAAATGATCCCCAGACTCTAGCCCTGGTTACTTACACGGACAGATAAATTAATTAGGAAAACTTTTATGCCAATTACTTTATGCCCTTGGCTTTCATATGTTTCTGAAGAGCAGCAGCTAATTAAAGATATGATTCATAATTACTGGTCGATCGAGTACTTGAGTAATGGAATCAGGAACTGTTCCAAAGAAAATTATCCATCACATCATTACTAATTGTTACATAATACATAAGGATGTAGAATTCAAATAAAAAATTACTCACTTTCAAAGGTTCATTCAATTTTTTTTTAAATTTAACAATTATAAATACGAAATGAATTTCTACAATGCTGAATCGTGCATTCTTTTTTTTAAGTAAATACTTTCACTGAATGAATTCTAAAAACAAAGGCCCAAGTGACTTCAAGCTTTAGGAATCAATGAGTTCTTTCTTTCCTAGGAAAATTCAAAATAGAGGAGGTAATATTCAAAATGCATTGTGCTTTGTCTAGCCCCACCCTTAGGCTTGGCCAAAACCTAGTACCCCCAAATAGGGAGGGTATGAAGGACCACCCACTGGCATGCCTTGGATTAGGGAAGTTCCCAGGCTCAGAAAGCCTAAGAATGTTAATACCTGGAGAATACTGAAATCTCCCCAAAGGAGACTATTGTCAATGCTTGAGTTTATCCCAGATCTACCCTAGCTCTGGGTAATTACTGGTCTTTGTTTGAAGAGAAGGAAGGATGAGAAAGGTGAGGATAATCTCACACAGAGCAGAGTTTTGTGAGGAAGGAGTGAGAGGATGCCTCCAGCAATGGACGAAGGTTTGCATGGATGGAATTAGGGCCTCTCCCTGCCCACCCATGTGCATTCTCCCAGAGTTATAGGGCAGGGTGATGGGCACCCCACAGCCCCCAAACCTTCCCATTCTAAATAGATTCTGCCATCGACCACATCAATACAAAACATACTCTATTGCTTAAGACCTTTAATGGAAAAGAACTTTAAAACAATTAGTGTGCAACAAAGACAAGGGAAAGTATATTGTTTCCAAATCAAGCACCCGAAGTTATCCATCCCCTCGTGGGTAAATGCCCAGCCAAACAGGGTCAGCCCAAAACAAAGCCAATGACGCCTGCGAGTCTGCCAGAGTCTAAGGCACCTCCTGGTGGAGACCCATAGGAAAGGGTCAGAAATGGCCAGGCAAGTCTGAAAGGAAATGAGAAAAATCAAAATCAAGATGAAAGTTGCCATTGTTAACCTCTCCGTGGGTCTCTCACCCACATTTGTTTCAACCAATCAGGCCAAGGAGCATGTGCAGCTTCTTCACAAGTCTCTCTGCTCCATGTGCCTCCTCCAGGTCTCCTTGCTCTCCATCCCGCTGCCTTCTTTCTCCCTGTCCTCTCCCAGCTTCTTATTCCTCCCTGCTTAGCTCCACCTCCCTTGGGTGGGGCAGAGAAGTGGAAACTTCCCTTTTCCTGGGGACCACCCTGTTACACCAACAAGCCACTCCTGATTAATAGGAACCCAACTTCCCTACACCCTGAGTGATTGTCTCAGAAAATTCCCTTTCCCTCCAAACTTTCCATGAAAAAAATCCCTGCTTTCCTTAGTCTCTTTTCTAATCCCTTGCTCCATGTCCAATGTCAATCCCAGTGGCAAGTGCAGTGACAGAATAGAAGTGGCCAAAACCAGAGAAATAGTCAATTGAGGTTATACATCATTTATCTGCCTGTGATCAGTTAGTTGAAATATACTGAAGAACCACTAGTCTCAGTCCCATCTCCTCCACCAAAACCTCTACCTAGATCTGCTAATTAAATAATCAAGGCACAAAGAATATTGCACATTTTCATCTGTTCAGGAAAACTTTACCAGGAACTGTGCAGAGTCCTGTAGAGAAAGACAAGAGGTAAATAAATATAAATGAGCCACAGACTTCAACCTTGTACTTAGATGGTAAAGTCACCAGCACCAAAGCCCACCTGGTCTCCCAGCTGAACAGGGAGAGATATACATTGATGGGGGCCTCCAGGCTTTAACAGAGAAGAGGGAAAGACAGAGTTCTGTGCGGCAAGAGACCTTGTAACAGGGTGGTCCCCAGGAAAGGGGGAAGTTCCAGAATCTCGGTTCCACCCTAAGTGGGCGGAGCTGAGCAGGGAAAGAAGATTCTGCAGAGAGGAAGACAGAAGGAAGGGAGGAAGCAGGAAGCAGGATGGAGAGCAGCAAGGAGACCTGGAGGAGGCACGTGGAGCAGAGGGACATGTAAAGAAACTGCGTTTGCTTTTTGGTCCTGGACTGGTTGGAACAGATGTGGGTGAGAGATCCGTGGGAAGCTTAACAATGGCAGCTTTCACCTTAAATTTTGATTTTGCTCTTTTCCTCCTAAATTTGTCTAACTCTTTCTGACCCTTTTTTATGGGTCTCTACTAAAAGGTCATTTAGACTTGTGGCAGGCTTTTGGGCCTTGCTTTGGGCCAATCCTATTTAGCTAAACTTTTTACTCTCAAAAAAAATGGATAACTTTAAATGCTTAACTTAGGAACTATATTCTTTGTCCTTTCTGTATTGTACACTAATTGTATTAAAGTTCCTTTCCATTAAAGGCCTTATATATTTGTCTTAATGCGGCAGATAGCAGAACCCATTCAGAGAGGGCAAGTTTGGGGGTTCTGGGGTGCCCCTCTACCTGCCCTATAACAACCTCAGAAAAGAGGGTCACACTGATGAGACAGAATTAAATACCTAGGAAGAGTGTCACTATATTACTGACGTCGCCTTTAAAAAACTGCTTTTAGGGCCTCCCTGGTCACGTAGGAGTTAAAGTATGAGTTCTATCAAGCTATTGCCAGGCACTGTCACAGGAGTTTGTTCCCAGCCAGGGAACTAACCCACATGGCACAGCAGACCTCTCCTGTCTTACCTGCTGCTCTCCTCAGCAGTGTATTTCAGTCAATCTGCCTGTTCTGCTCCCCACTCTGTCACTGGTGAAGTGTATTTCAGTCAATCTGCCTGTTCTGCTCCCCACTCTGTCATTGGTGAATCCTCTCACAACCAGCACCTCTGGCCTATACCCCAAATCTTGTATGCATAAAAAATGAAAAGAAATATTTAAAACAAGAAAAAAAATGGCTCTAATTTTCATTTGAATATTGACAAAAACCTAGACCAAAGGGTCATTAGTCATGACCTGTACTATAGCCATAGGTGGCTTATATTCTGGGCAGCCTGGGGGAGAGGAAGAAATAAATACACCTGAAGAGTGAGCACACTGCACAAAAGCTGAAGGCAAAGGCCCCAAGTGGAAAGCCTGAAAAGCCCTAAGTATTCGTAGCTCACATTGGGAGAACAGGAGCCCCCCCCTCCATCAGCCAAAAGCTAGTGATGAAGTAAGGCTGTCAGCTGATCCAGGTGAGGAGCCATGAAGGTGACCTTGGGCTGGCCTGGCACAGAGGGAAGAAGATGTAGACCATGGGATGTGAGTAAATACTCACTGTGGGAAGGCTAGTGGGTATTCTCTTTCTACAGAGAAGCAGATGACGTGCATTCAAACTTTAATTAAAAGAATACTTCATGTTTTTCTTCAGTGCAGTGCCGGTCCCATTTGTACTACAAGCAGATAAGAGTTCTTCAGTAGCTGGAGGCACAGACCTCAGAGCCATTTAACTAAAGTCCCCTCCTTGGAGAGGGGGTGGGACTACTTAGGAAGCAATTACCATCACAAGGGCTAATGGTTCACTCTTGAAGAGAAGCCGCCCTCTGTTTTGAGACTGGAGATCTGACCAAGCAGCTTGGTTGTCTTTGTGTCAGTTTCAAAGCATCATGCCTTGGCAAGAGCAGCAAAAATCAAGTGCAAAAAAAAAAAAAAGGAAAAAGATTTCAGACACACCACCTGCTGAGCGTTCCCAATTTAACAAACTTATGTGAGGTCTGGAGAGAGCAAATGAGTGCTTTTGGATATCAAATCAAGCCTTCATTCTCTTGGTGGCAGTTTTCAAAGGCCATTATATTCCTAACTTTACCCCAGTGAACCTGAGGACCACCTGTGTGGCCCATTAAGGCAAATTTAATCAAATGCACCCAGGCATTGGTAGAGTATTCCAGAAATTGGTCTGTGAAACTGGTGTCTTCTGTGCTTGTACAACTCGTGAGCAGGCCTTTGGTCTGTAAAACAGAAATCTGTGGACAGTGAAAACAGTTTCCTTAAGCTTTGACATGGAACCCAAACACCAGGAAGCACCTCCAGATGAAGCATTTTAAGTGATGAGAAGGCAAGTTCACTAAAATCACTAGCTAAACTCTCTTAAAACCGGAGATATATGAACTAAAATTCTCTTGGCACAGCACCCACTCCCTCCCTCTTCCTCCCTACCTGGTAAAAGTGTATGCTACTAAGAGAGATGGAAAAGTTGTCCCAGGTTGTGCTCTCTGAAGAACAGATTCCCAGCTCCCCAGTAAATAGCACACATGCGCATGGAAGGGGCAGGAAGGGACAATCTGTTGCCAAGATGCATACCCAGTGCTTTCTTGGTTGTCGTTGTCTCGTCTCCCAAGACCTCAGTTTTTCTGCCAAGCTCAGATTAAACCCCAGGAAGGAGGGGAGAAGGCACTCCAGAAAATAAAGTCTGCACTATAAGGGGAGGAAATCAGGAGATCCCCTGAAAGCACAGACCAGATTTCACACATTACCTTTCGCAAGGAGCCCTACAGTTCATCTCCTTTCAAAAACTTTAGCCATAGACAGTCACCCTCAGCCAGATGCTATGTACAGATTTTATATTTATGTCTCTGGTATTTTCAAATCTCTGTGACAGAGGACAATCACTGAAACAGGAAATAATTTCCTGACTTTTAAGGACAATTTCTCCCAGAAAAATTATATTAAGTTTATGCTTGGCAAAATCTTATTCCATGCATTTAAAAAAATTGGCATTCTCTTTTGATGGGCACTGAAACATTAAGCAGTATTTCTAAAGGCTCCTGATGGTGGCTACTCTCTGAGGAGTAGTAACATTACATGGCTGTGCCAAGCAAGTAAATCACAAAGAAAAGTCAGATCGACAGCGTTAGAAACAGTGTTGCTCAGTTGTCGACATTTGAGACCTGTCACTGAAGGCCTGGTCACATCTGAAAGGCAAGCGCCAGAGGCTTTGCCCTGCTCTGCTCTCACCTTACTGTACCTTCTAAAGATAGTTATTCCAGTCTTTCTATTATGGTATGCGCAAATGTAAAAGTTACCAGTATTTATTGGAATTACTGTTTAGCACTCTCTTCTATAAATAGTTTTCTGACTCAGAAAGTCTTGTGTAGATTGTTATTTTGAGCCAGATTCTCCCAGTGTGGAAATGCCTGAGGATTATAGTAGGCTGCTGGGAGGAAAGAGCTAACCCTTTCAGACCTGTAGTGTAGCATTTAGTCACTTTTCTGTAATTGACAGATGCATTATGAAAGTTGACGAGGCTTATCTACTAAGCAGAAGAGACAGTTTTCCTCTCTGGCTGCGTAACCTGGAAAACCCTGATTTTGCTGCAAGTCAGTGTCCGGGGCAGTCACAATCCAGGATGACAGGACAGTGAGAAGGAGCTTCCAGGAACTGAAGAGAACTTCCAATAGTAGAAGCAGGTGCCTGTGACTCTGAAGTTCGAAGTTAACTCTGGATTCTCTGAATCCATTTGAACTGCAGAGGTGAGCTGCATATAAGATCAAAGGCCATTTATTTATTTATCTATCTATCTATCTATTTATTTATTTTAAGACCACTTGCAACAGAAATTTTATTTTAAGGTCACTTGCAACAGTTCATCATGTTATGACTCCCTTTTAAAATGCTAACCTTCGTGAATGCTCAAATTTGGTCTAGAAGAAAAGCTTACCTTTATTGAGACTTTGGAAAGTCTACAGGCATTGAGAGTGTTCTGTCAAAGAATACACTCAGGCTTTAAATACTGTCTCTACATTGTCAAATTCCAAAATCCTGTCTCCTAGACTTCTTTGCTAAACTCTAAACTCACATATCCATCAGCACATTTGACACCTTCTCTTCGATTTCTAATAAACATGCCAAATTTAGGATGTCTAACACAACATTTTGGAACTTATCCCTTCCCAATCTGTTTTACTTACCACTTCTCCCATCTCAGTAAATGTAAGCTCCAAACCTCTCATTAGGTCAAAACCCTAGAGTCTTCCTTGACTCACCTCTTTGTTTTACACTTTACCTTTAATTATCAATAGACTCTTTTTGGCTCATCTTCCAGTCTATGTCAAAAAATAAGGAAAGAAGTGAGGAAAAATGAAATTAATGTTTGATTAATTTTCTATGGTTTCTAAGATCAATATGTGACTTCAGCTCGATTGGCTTTGTCTGATCTTGCCACTATTATTTTTTACTTCAATAATAACAAGCATCTCCTAACTAGTTTTCCTCCTTGTTCTCCTGTCCCCAAAAATCTGATTCCTAACACGACAATCAGAAAGACCTATTAAACAATGCGTCATACATTTCTCCTCTAGCAAATGTTCCAGTGACTCTCCATTGCTCTCAGTGGAAAAGTCAAAATTCTCACCATGTTTCCAAAGCATAACTTACTCCCCAACCTCTTTGTGGTCACATTGCCTGCCTCTCTTCGCCTCTTCTGATCCTTTCTCTGCCTTCATCCTTTCCTTCTTTCTATACACACAGCCGCTTTTCTGAACCTTTGCTCAACATGTCTATGGGATTTGCTCAGATGTAACCTTCTCAACAAGGTCTACCCTGAACAACTGATCTAAATTGTAATTCACAAACCCCAGGGCCTCTCCCAATCATGCTTGCTCTGTTTTATTTATTTTCTTTAATGCTATCACCTCCCAAAATACTATAAAAGCTTACTTATTGTGTTTATTATTTAATCTCTCCTCCCTACCATTTTGGGGAGATTTTGGCCTGTACCTAGATTACCTAGATTTTGGTCTAATAGTTTCACAGAACCTAGAAATATCCCTAGCACATGGTAGTTTCTCCATATATACTTACTAAACAAAAGAATGTATTTTTCTCTTGAAGTAATTGGATTAGCAAAATACTGAATCTGCTAACCCCAAATGGTCAAAAGTAGTCTCAGAAGTAGCAGCCACATCTGACCCACAGATGCCTGCTTTCTTTGTAGAACCTTAATTTCCACAGCAATTAAGTGAACTAATGGGAACATTTTAATTGATAATGTTATTATTAACACTAACATTTTTCTTTCTCCTGTCTTTCATTAAGTATTATCAACCTCACAACTGATATCTTTTTTTAAGGGAGCAAGTGTTAGCAGATAAGATTAAAATTTTAAAGTATACTTAGTGCTGGACTTCTCTCAAAAAATACATTATTGAGCATTTCCTTACTAACTCAATAAATTTTAATATGGAAAGAATGCTGTAGTGTTAAAAAAAAATCAGGGATCTGTTATTAATAGCAACTGTTCTTGCAAACTCAATATGAATATAAATACTAAATCACATTTCATTCTTATGGTGAATGTTAGGCTATTAAGGAAGGGTAAATAATAGCAGCCATTTCCTTTCTGAGTTCTAAGCCAACTAAGAGGTAGACTCTGATTATGGACAACTAGACATCAAAATGTCACTTTTATTGATTGAAAAAAATAGGGGGTGAAAATGGTTTAATCTAAAATCAGGTGCCTTCCCACCCCCACCCACCTCACTCTGGAGCTTGGAATCTTATACATGAGAAAAAGCTCGGGTCTGCTGACCACATATATTTACAGGGCCAGAATGGGAAACAGCAATTTCTCAGAGTCAGGAAAGAGAGGACTGGACCTAGAAGGCACTTCTGGAAGGCAGGTGAGGACCTGAACAAGGTGTGCTTAACATCTGAGGGCAGGAATAGAAAAGAACACTCTTGTGGGGGCAGGCAAATTCCAAAGGAACAGGGAGGAAAGCCGGGTCACACAGGTGCCGATCCCACTTTCAACCTAGCAGATCAAATAAAAATGTGGTCCATGTGGAGCTAGGCTTGATGTGTGCTATCTAGCCATCCAAGGATAAGTCATGCTTTTCTAATAGTTCTGCTGCGCAAGGTAGCAGTCAAAGGAATGCCAGTCTTGCCCTAAAGACCACATTGCAGGGTGCCACTAGATAGAAGTTTATGAGAGAAAGAGAAAAGGTGAGAAGTCCTTTTCTCAGTAACCTGAGATCATTTGAAAATTACTCTGCTTACAATGAGATGTAATAGGGAGGAAAAAACAGTATAATTATGCATACTAATTTCTTGTTTCTTCTAAACTGAACTGGCTGCAGAATCTTACTTACGCTCTCCAAGTTCAAATAATGTTTTCTACCACCCTTATATATACATATATACACAGTACTCCTTCAGATTTGAAGTAGCATATGTTTTCATCACCATCTTTACCAGCAACCCAATCCCCTGTACCATCTTTTTGCTTTTCTTGCCTGCTGCAAGAAACCTTACATTCTGGGAGTTTCAGATTAAATATCACAACATTTGTTGTCATTGTAAAAGATCATTTAATATTCCGTGGGCATATGCCATATGTTTTGAAGGAAGATGATAAGTACTGTTTTGTCACTTTTTCTTGGCAAAATGCAAAATGGAGTGAAAACAAAGACACTTTCCATATATGAAGCTTTAAGAAAATATTGGGGAAAATATTGCAAACTGAGTTACAATGTGCCACTTCTGAATTTTATTGGTTAGAAAAGAAGTTCACAGTTATTCTCCTTATACTTTACAATGGGTAGTTGTTTGCACAGAACCTTGGCCAACATGGCACTACATCTTATGGAAATATGCAAAGTTTGCTCAATGAGTGAAAGAGGACCTGTTTTTCCAACTTGGGTTGAATTCAGCATGTAGTTATTTTCCTAAATAAAAAACACTGTCCCCCTAGACTTACCCTAGGGAGTGAATGGTGACAACGTGACACATAGGTGAGTGCTCTGCAATGGGATTAAGGGTCATACTGTAGAATTAAATGCTTTAAAATAGCACAGTTAATATCCAGGGGAATAATAAAGAGAAATACCAAGTAATATATAATCATAGTATCATACTGGATAGAAAATCAATGGGAAGGCTAGGTAACCATTTTACAGTACACTGTTTACATTGCGGCAACAGAGCAGGGAACTGTAAAATGTGCAAAGACATTAAGATTTAAATCTTCTAGCTACTCATTACCGAAAAACCCACAACATATATATCTCTGGAATTAAAGATCTCCTAATGAAAACATTTTGGAAATATGCCACAAAATATAAATGCTGTCAGCGATAATATCCCCTATCTTTCTAATGTTAAGACAATACATACAAGTGTCAATCAAATAAGAATCATTCTTAAAGGTTTTAGTTCAAAGGTTTTTCACTCACTTAGGTTGTTATTAATTTCTAAAATATTCATTTGGCTCCAAAATATATTCATATATATGAACTATATTATATATATTACATATATTATTATAATTATTAACTAGTCAGTTCTCAGTGAAACCATTCAGTTTCAGTTCTGAAACATTTTTAGAACACAACCAACCCAAGAAGCAATAGCACCCAAAAGGAGTATTTTAGACCTTGTGGTTGATGCTGAATCATAGTTTTCCCACCAAATACCTCCGAAGTCTTCTGATGACTTCAGAGAAATGAGATGCTTTGCCTTGGCCTTTACAGCTATAAGATGGGCTTAAACCTAAGAAAACTTCCATTTCAGGATGAATTTACCTGAAGTTTTTTTTTTTTTTCTGTTCCAGTGAAACTTTATTTATAGACACTGATATTTGAATTTCATACATTTTCATGTCATAAATTATATTCTTCTTTTGATTTCTTTTCAACTATTTTTTAATATAATTTTTAAATTTACATATATTTGACATCAGTTGTAATCCCCATGTATTCCCCATCACCGTAACACCAGTGCACCATCACCTCAGTCCCCCGTGCTCCCGTCTTCCCTCCACCCTTCCCCTCTTCCCTCCCCACCAAGTGTCCCCAGTTTGTCTTTTCATTTTTGGTTTTTGTTTCTCTCTCGTTGTTGTTATTATTATTATTGTTCTTATTCTTTTCCTTGATCTTTATTTGGTTCCCTTATATTCCTCCTAGGGGAGGAACCATCTGGTATTTTTCTTTTGCCTTCTGACTTACTTTGCTGAGCATAATCCCTTCCAGTTCCATCCATGTTCCTGTGAATGCACCTAGTTTTTCATTTTTGATTCCTGAGTAGTATTCCATCGTATATCCACTCATCAGTATTTGGGCATTTAGGTTGTTTCCAGGTCTTACCTATTGTAAAGAGTGCTGCTATAAACATAGGGGTGCAGGTATTCTTTTGAATCAGTGTTTTTGTGTCTTTTGGGTATATTCCTAGGAGTGGGATTGCTGGATCATATGGAAGTTCCATTCTTAGTAGACTGAGCAACCGCCATATTGCTTTCCATAATGGTTGGACCAGCTTGCATTCCCACCAGCAGTGTAAGAGAGTTCCTTTTTCTCCATATCCTCGTCAACATTTGTTGTTGCTACTTTTTTGATATGTGCCATTCTCACTGGTGTGAGGTGTTACCTGAACTTCTAAGAGAGCATTCCTTAAGCAGGATTGTTGTCTGAGAGAGGTATGAATGAAAGATTATTCTGAAGCAAGTAACCTAAAGTAGATGCTAGTTAGCCATCTGGTTCTACCATCCTAAAGCCAACAGCTGCCCTCAGACCCAAGCTTTTTGTAGGGGGAGGGAGTTCTATTATCATGTCAAGTTGACTTAAGAGCATCTTGATACGTATTCTCTCTCTCAAGGAAGTATCATCAGCCAAAAATGTGATGTTAAGGGCAAAAAAATAGATGACTTTAGACTATATAAAATAATGACTTGTTTTAATTTTTACCAAATATCAAACTAAAATTAGCAAATCTAGCCATTGAGATTTTAATTTTATCTCCAGCAATTTGAGAACCGTAATAAAGGGCCTAGCTAAATGGATTATTTCCTACCATGTGTGTTCAACTGGCTGTCCTGGCCAGAGCTAACTTCTTACAAGTTGCTTTGCCAGACATAACAGAGACAGCCACGATCACTGTGATTAGCATTATGTGAGGAATAAACAGTCTGTGGCTGAAACAGTCTGCTCTACAAAGCTTCCTAACCTAGGTTTGACCAAGACGTCCAATATATCCAGATTTTGCTCAATTACACATATAGCTATTTTCTCTCATGCTCATGATGAGCATGAGAGAGATTCGCAGTTTCCAAATCTGTATGTCTAAATAATATCTCCTACAATTTTTGTATAGTATAGGTTTGAGCATATTGTATCTGGTGTAAAGCATTTCACTGAATTTTTTATGAGAGGTTGGAAAGCCATGGCTATTGATTTTCTTCCCCATTAAAATTTGGAAATCAGGAAAAAAGTATATTAGAGATCTATAAAATGCTGCATTAATGTTTTCAGCTGTAGGTGTTCTGAATTCACAAGAAATACCATATTTTCAATGCTGAAATATAAAGAATATTAACATATGATTAACATATAGAGAATACTTAAATGTCGATTCAACTCACTCTTTTGAAAAATATCTCAAATTGAAAGAAATGTCCTGTGCATTTGAGTGTTCATGTTTCTTGATTTTTAGAGCAATATTTTATAACCTGTGTCATTAAAAAGGTCCAAATCAACTATTAGCTGATCTGAGAGATGTTTACACTAAGAGCACTGAAAAAGACTCTCCAAGAAATGCTACCTTCCAGTTCAATAAGGGCATCTCCATTGATTTAGAATCCAGTGCTTGCCACCCAGTGACATGCACATTGCTTCTCATCATCTGTAGAGTGATCTACGGGTCACCACTGTAACGTAAGGAGTTGCAATGCTGATCATACATCTAGGAGAGATTTGACTTACAGAAAAGTTCATTACTTTATAAATTAATAAAATTGAATTTTTGAGGAAAACTGGACTTAAAGTAAACATGTTGGCTAGGAATCATGTTGAGTAACATAGGCTAAATAAATTTGCAATTCCTTTGTACATTTATAGAAATAATTGATTCGTATTAAAATAATCATTGCTATTTTCGTACAGGCTTTGAACAAGTTGGAATTAAAGAGATAAATCTTAAATAACTAGACATTCTTTTCTAAAGTATGCATGCTTTATCCAAAATACCTTGAAGAAAAGGGCACCAAAAATTTATTTTCAACTCACAAAGAGATTTATTTATTTATTTATGCAATTGACCCTCTTGGAGACTTCAGTATGCAGTGGAAGGATATGTTATGTTTCTAGTATCTGTTATCCATGTTTAAACTAAAAATGACAATTTCATGAAAACTTAGCAGAAATTTTGAGTATATCCTGAACAGTCTTGGAAACGTCACTATGGCCAACTCCACCTATGCCTACCAAAGTTCAAACCTACAGATTAACATGCAAGTGCTAAGTCCTTTAGTCTGGGATGTTGATAATTCAATTGGGAGCCTAAAGATATAACATGATTCTTTTATTAAGTATCTTATTGCTTCTTATTAAAGGTTAAGTACATTTATTACTTACCTTTTGAAGATATTATTAATCACAATAACATGTAATAATGTGTAATATGTAATATATAATTGCCATTTCTACCTAGAGGTTCAGCTTATCACCCAGAAGCAATTCCTGCACCGGCAGAATTGGTTGAACCCAGGTGAAGGTGCTTTAAGCTCTTCAGGGAGGAGATGTCACATAAGTTTAGATTATTAGTGTTATCTTTATAAATCCAATTTTTCTTATTAGCTTAGGGAAAATACCCTGGAGAGGAAAGAAGAACAGCTAACAGAGAAAGGAGACTGAGAGTTGAGAGTTGGCTGGAGCTCCGGGTCTGTCTGCAAGGAGCTGATTACTCTGAGGAAAACCACATAACTTTTTTTTTCTGAGAGAATAGAATTAAATCAGGGCCATTAAATATTTTCTGTAAATGGCTAGATGACCAATATTTTAAGCTTTGCAGGTGACCTATGATTTTTTTCATAGACTTCTTGGCTTATTATTTTTTTTTTTCAAAATGTTAAAGTTTTCTTAGCTCACAGGCATTACAAAAACAGGTGGCAGACTGATTTGGGCCTGCAGGTCATTGTTTGCTAATCTTTGGATTAGAAGATAACTAATGTTTCTCTTGGAGCCAAAATGTAATGATGCTGTGATTAACCATGACTTCTCATCACTGTTCCACAGAAGATGCCCAAACATTCATACCAGAGAATCCTGGTAAGCAAAAAAAAAGAAAGAAAGAAAGAAAAGAAAAGGGGGGGAGTAGAGGGGAATACCAACCCCATCTCAAAAATGTTTCAAACTCTCAAATTACTACACAACTTTCAATCAGGCAAACATTTGTCAGTCTTTACATTTCAGAAAATTGTACACCTATTAGAGAAGGTGTTATTCCACATGAACGATTTCTTATCCTGAGGGATAAATATTACTTATACAGAAACTATAACAAGATGAAAGCAATCCATGTGTCAAATACAGATTGCAAGACCAACTCACCAGTGTATCAACAATACATCACATCATCATTGGCCGCATCCGTTAAGTGAAAGGTAAGTGCCCTAGGAAGCAATACCATGCGTGGACACATGTCTGATCTCTACACTGATCCTTTGGTGCAAAATGACAAATTCTGTACATCTATTTTAATTTTTTTAAGAAATGGAAGGAAAGCTGACCTACTATGTGTCAATCCTTGAAACATACTAATAGTGACAGTAACAAATATTCATAAAGCCTTTCTATGAGATAGATATTGCTTCAAAGGAAAGCTTTTGAGTTTTCTATAAATTCTTCATATATGTCATGTTTTTGACCCAAGTCTTAAATTTCCCTCAAGAGTGTAAAATAAAATCGATTATGGAGATCACAGACAAGGTGGAAATGGGACATTCAGTCAGATTGTGGGTTGAAATCTCAACTCCATCATACGTTAGCCACATAGGTAGTCATATTCTAAAACAGTCCCAACCCTCAGTTTCCTTGTCTGTAAAGAAGGCACAAATTATCCCTTCATTCCTACTTTAGGGATATAATATAGGGAGAGTGCCTGGTACATTGTAGGTGTTAAATCAGTATAACAGTTGCTGTTAATTAAATGATTGTGGGTTTGAAATGTCATGAAAAACGTTTATTATATATGTAATGCAACCAATCCTCCTGACATAATTATTATGACTTCAATGTTACCCACAAAATTTAGTCAGTTCCCCAAATATAAGTCATGTTACTGTGTATCTTTAGATAAGACACATATATTACCGTAAAGCCGAAATGCCAACTAAATTCTGTCTAAATGTGTACCCTCCTCAAGCTTTGCACCTGATTCCTGCCTCCAGATCAAAAAGAAACAAAACCACCATGGATGACAGCACATGTGGAGGTCATAACTTCAGTGTACTTTGTCTGGAAACCCACCTACTCTACACTGTTTCTACAGCCAGCAGGAAAATCATCTGGAGAGAAAGTATAACAGAAAGTAGCTCTTGTGCACATGCAAATGGAGCCATCATGTGAAAGAACTGTGGTTAACTAGGTGTTACCAACGCAGACTCTACACTACTAATTTCTCATGAACGTTGGTACTAAGAAAGTTGATTGCTCTTAATAGACTGTTCTACTTCCTAGCATTGCTTGCCTTGTTGCAAAGACTGCTGGAACTCAAAGCTATATTATTATGCTCAATGAGTGCAGTTTTAACTATGACATTATCATACAACTCTCCCTTTGCCTTTGCCTTTTTTTCTTTGACTTGCAATAATTTTAATACATAAAAGTCAGAAATATAACACACAAAAAATATTTTCTTCTGAGTCATTTGTAATTAAGTTTTCCATTAGTTCTAAATACTTTAGTATGTAATTCCTACAAAAACATTCATTCTCAAAAAAATCAAAATCAGGATATTATATTGATGTATTATCATCAAATGCACGATGCCAAGTTTCACCAGTTGTTCCCATAATGTCTTTAGTAACCAAAGGATGTCAAAAATTATGTGTTATCTTAGTTCTTTTGTCTCTTTAGTCTCCTTCTAACTCCAACAGTTCTTCATTTATTACTTGCCTTGTATAATGGTACTTCTGAATAATACAAGCCAGTTTCTACAATGTTACCCAATTTGGGTTTAATTGAAATTTCTTTAGCAATAGAGTCATGGATTTTTTGCTACAGAAGATATGCCGCATTGTTTTGTATTTTTTTTTCTGCATAATACCAAGTGGCCCATGATTTTAAATTGTTCCATTATTGGTGATGTTAACTTTGATTTTTTTGATTAAAGTGGATTTAGTCATTTGTCCTCTATAAAATCCCTCCCTTTCTCTTTCTAATTGATGATAACTAATAATTTAAGTGGAGAGAGTCTAAGATGTGGTAAATAATCCATTTCTTATCAAACTTTTACCTACAGATATCCATATTAATTGATGTTTGTCAAATGGTGATTTTCTAATTCAATCACGTTTCTATAATTATTAGCATTATAGTCAGTTATTCCTTCTATATTTATTATTTAGGAAAAGCTCTGTTTTCCTTATACATATATTTGTTTGCATATGCATTACTTATTTTGAAGCTCACATTATCCTATAGTTGCCAAAGAGCGTGCCTTCAGCTCTCTTCTGTGTCCTTTGCCATGGCTTCATAATTCTTTGAGCATTACCTTAGTTTCTGGCACAAGATGTTGCCAGCCACAACTGCAAAGTCTGCTTTTTTTTTTTTTTTTTTTAAGGAGGCTTGGTCCTTTTTAGCAGAAGTCATGTTGACTTTCATGAAACAGACTAGTCAGGATTTCTCACCAGTAGCCAATATAATAATCTGAACCTGAGACTTGCAAATACTATTGCATCATAAATCTATAAATATTCCTGTGGATTCAGGATTAAAGAAAAATACAATTTCTGAGTCTCCATATGTCTTTTATTAATGCCACTCTTCAAAATTAGAAACCTACTTGCTACTACCTTCTATTAACACTATAACTAATCTGTTACCCCTACTATACTGCAATATAGTAAACTCTTCAATAGTCAGGCTCCATCCAACACTTCACTCTGCCCACAGTGGTCACTCTCTGGCCACCATCCCCTTTGTCAGTCCATGCAGACTCTGACACCACAGGCCAGGCTGCTTCTGCCACAAACCTCCTGTATGCCCCTTCTTCATTGACATCTACTTTGGACAACCACACATGATAACTTCTGAGCTGAATTACTCAGGAAGGGAAAGAAGCAGAAGATAGAAAAATAAGAAGAAAAAACAATAACAATAACTCCTTACCATATTACTTGGATTTTACTGGGAGTTTAATTCCTATTTTGATAGCTTCAGCATATACCTATCTTCCCAACACTACCTTACAGTCTATTTGAAAGGCATAAAAAATATGTGATGCACACAGAAGTTTCAGTTGGGAGAATTCCAGAACAGTTCTGAACAGTATTAAGAATAGAGTCTTAATCACATCTGTATTTTAAGACCACTCAAAACATGAAAGTCTATTTTCAGCAAAGTGTTCTCCACAGAAGCCAACACAGGTGAAAGAATGGCCACAGAGCCACAGAACAGCCGTGGTGCTCTTCATCGTGCACAAGCCTTCTCACATAGACCATGTGTAATATCTATGTGATCTCAAATATTTTACATAGTGTTTCTTGTGCTGATTTCATCAGCCTTGAAAGGGAAAGGGGTGCTCCCTTGCCAACCTCACAAAGACTTTTTTAAAGTTTTATAAACTAGTTTCAATTTCTCAGCGGTAGTCAGTGTGTGCTGAACCTGAGACATGGAGGAAACACGCCATCATGAATCCATGGGACAGAGTTGCCCGCGGACTTAAGATTGAAGAAAGGAACATTCCCACTTGCTGTTTAGGATGCTGCAGCCCTACGCAACTTGCTTTGGGCTCTTAAAGGGAAGGTGTTCGGGTGTTGAGTGGGCAAGAGCCAACAGCCCATGGCCTCCGATGGGAGACAAGATGCTATGGTTCAGAAGAGAAGCTGCCACAAGGTAACAGAACCCTGGACACATGCATCCTGGGCCCTGACAGCGTGAAGGCAGACATCCTGCCTCTTTGTGCCAGAGCTACTGTTTAAGATGTAATCGGGAATAATTAACTCAAACTGTCCGAGCCTAGCTCTTTCACGACGTATTATGGGGTTAAATGAGATTGCATATGCGGATAGAGCTGATTTATGTTAGACTCTTAATAAATATTAATAGATTCTGGAAAGGTTTTTATTTGATCCTTTTAGAAAAACACATAAAGATGTTTAGTGCAGCATTATCTATGAAAAATGGCAGAACAAACTCTGGTAAACCACACCACACCCACGTATTCTGGTTCTATTTGCTCACTGAATACTGGAGAAATATTAAAAAAAAAATCACAACAAATTGAATGAAAAAGCAGGTGTACAAATTCAGTTATCTTCCACTAAACCAGATATTAAAGAGATTTGCAAAGCAAAATGAAAATAATGCCACTCTTTATTGATTTTTGTTCTTGAAAATATAGGTATCTCTCATTAAATATATTAATTGTAGTAATATGTATGGGTTTGTTATTGTTATTTTAAGTGAATTAGTACATAAATATTTTATAACATTTTCATCAAGTGAAGATTGCAAAAAAACTACAAATTTAATTTACTGCATTGTAATTGACATATAACATTAAATTAGTATCAGGTATAAGGAAACTATAAATTTAATTAGAGAAAAGCAAAATTAGATATATCAATAAGAAAGAAACTGGCTAATGACCTGAACAAAGTCTTTATAAAAAGAAAATCCAAATGACCTCTAATTATATGAAAAGATTTCTTAACCTAACCTTTGAGTTAACATAAAACCAATTGTTTTGCAACCAACTATGAAAATTTCTAGTAGTAGAAAATTATTCCCAAATAAACCTAACTTGAATCTAAGATAAGCATTCAGCTATGTTCCCATTATTTAAGTCATAGTTATATTGGTTACATTGCCACTGAGTTGTAGAGCTGGAATTTAAAGACAAAATTAAAATCAAATGGTCATTGTCATGGAAAATTGTTTAGAGTACTTGGTCAGTCCAAGTATTCTAATTCTTGGTCATTGTAAAAATTAAAGAAAGATTTACATGCAAAAGTTATTTTGATAACTACATAAATATGAGAATCCAAAGAACTCTAAAAGTTTTAAATTTACTTTTAGCCTAAGAATCTCAGGTATTGGGTACATATTTTGGGCTACAATCTACTCCAGATAAATCAGGGTAAGACAAGAGATTAGCATCCAGGTTCCTGACTGTCAGGTAAGACATGAGATTTTGTGGGTAAGAAAGAAATGATTATCTGATCAGAGCTCGCTCAGTGATAATCATGGTTATTCAACAGTATATAAAGCACATCCTCAGAGAAACAGTAGTGCAATGTTAAACTCAGAACACAAAATTACAGGGAAGAAGAAATTTCAGGCAGAAAATAAATGATAATCCTCTTGGGGCATCTTTGACCATAACTTTGGAAGACAGGAGGTTAAAATGCTTTCTGATGTCATTTGTGTCTGTATATCTTCACTGCCTAATTCACAGTTTTGAGAACCACACTTGCAAGCCTCTAGGTACCTGGGAATATTCTCTGCCATTAATTTGGGAGCTGTACTCCCTTTGCAAGATACAGAGATTCTGGGGGAAATATTAATGACAGGGTATGGCCTTTACTCAGAACATAGACAATAGTGGTTTGTAGTGTAAGGAGGAGACAATTAATTGCACCATTGGTGTCTGCCAAATTCCCAGGTCTAACCACAGAACAAGAAATACTGTTCAAGAGAGGCATCAAAAACAACAAAGGGAAAGGCAGCTAAGATTCATTCCTAACTAAAGTGTATCCAGCTAGCAGTGAACCAAAAAGCCTTTGAAGATACCTCAAACAATGCAGGCTACTGCTTTTTACTCTCCTGTCCAAAATCAAGTATTTAAGATGATTCTGAACATTTTAGCTTTTCCCTTCTAGCAACTGCTACATAGCAATGTAACATTGGGTTTAGTAATTGAAAGATACTGCACCACAATTTCATTGTTCTAACATAATTCAGGAAGCCATTTAAAGATTTTTCCATTTGTTTATGAACTCAAAACTTCTATTGTGTGTGTGTGTGTCTGCCTTTATAAAGGAAAAGTCAGCTAATCTGGGCTCCTATAATTATTTCTGATGGTGTACTGTGTCATTGACTTTCCCTGGAAGCTATACATACAGTATGACTGCAAGACACTGGCTTGAGCAATCTGAATCAGGAAACACTATGACAAAGTGAATGGACTCTCTCTTTCTGTCTCTGCTCCACTTCAATTCAAATAGAGAATGCCTCCAATTTCGTTTATTATGTTTCAGTAACAACTCATCAATGATAGGCCCTTTATAAATGTTCCCCTCATGGTATTTTGCCAATGAAGTAGAAGCTGACCTATAGCTCTTAAAGCCAATAAACAAACACATTGTATTTGCCTCCTAATTCTTCTAGTCTTACTAACTGGCTGCTAAATTTAAAGTAATTGAGGATTTCCCCCAAAGAACTCTGAAAAAATGTTTAAAACTGGGCTTTCCATAGAATTCTCATGCACTCAGAATTTAGATTCATTTACATGAAACTTATCTCATTCCTCTTACCTATAAAGCTGATCCCAGTGTTAATATTAAGCTTCTCAAGAAACTCAAGGTAAGCACAGTGGTGATCGCTGCTAGTGGTTCCATGCACTGGGCTTGAATGTTATGCAGGGATGATGTTGCATCCTTGCAAATGCGTCATCACTGTCATAGCTGATAATTGAAAGGCCAGAGGTTTTCAAAATTTCATTTTTATTTTTATTGCTAGATATGTTGGCTCTGCCTCAGGTTCCTCAAGTGAGCTTCATTTCTTCTTCTAAAATTACACTACAGGCTTTGTCAGGGTATAGGGAAAGGAGGAGCAAATGCTGGAGATGTGGCATAGTCAAGAAAAATATGGCTCTCAAAATGGTGGAAGACAATGTGGTGGGTAGAAAAAGCTCTTGATTTGCACTCAGGTAATTTTGTTTTAAATCCAGGTTGTGTTATTTGATTAGTTCCTGTCTGTGACTTCAGTCTCTTTCTTAAATTATGAGTAATTAAAGTTAGCTTTCAGGATTATTTTATTGAAACAAAATATATGAAAGTATTTTATGAATACGTACATGAATACATGTGTATTTAAACAATACACAGATACTATTTCACTTACTTATAGACTTGCCCATGCCATTAAAGTTAGAAATTAAGGCATGAAGTCATAAAATAGCAAGATTAGAACATTCTTTGTTGATTTTTATTTTAACCTGTCTCACTTTATAAATGATTTGTTGTCAAGTCCTATAAAAAATAGGAAAAAATCCTATTATTTTTAACAGCCCTTTATTGAGTTTTGTCACCCTCCATGAGCCATGCTCCGTGCTGAAGAGGGGCAATAGAATCAATTACAGGGATCCCTGGAGTAGTGTTCAGTTAAGATCCAGGACAAGGAAGTACTTGTCCAAGGCACTTCCTTGGTTTTAGAACTTTGGAACTCCAAGGTACTTTTTAGGGGTTTTGGAACTGGAAATAAAATCAATAAGACCCCATCTCCTGAGGTTCTGCACAGGACACTTCACTTTCACCACCTCTGCATTAAGACTTTCCCATTTACCTAAAATCATTTTAAAATACCAACTGCTCTATCTCCAAGTGCCATTTCGTGCCTCAATTAACCTGACTCAATTGAGACCACGATGGAAAAGGCAAATGTCTGTCTTATCACTCAGGTTATTAGCCAACATGTCTCCTGTCCCTACCCAGCCCTTACTTTCCCTTGGGTTACTCACGAAGATCCCAATGATTCCAGAAACCCTGAACCAGTCCCGTTCATACATGGTGTTTTCCAGCCACAGTAATGCATTGCACTTCTCCTTACTTCCGTACAAGTTTCTCTTTAACTGGAGTGCCTTTCCAACTCATCTCCATGAGACAAATTATTCATCTTTAAAGAATATTCACTGTCAGTTCTCTTTGCCCCTCACAGGTACCGTATACCTTTGAGTCTTTGCTTTACTTTTTTTTTTTTCCTAAATTAACTTTAATTTCCAAAAAAAAAAAAAAAGAATATCCACTGTCAGCTCTTCTATGATGCTTTCCTAGATTTATCCAGGCAGAATCTACTCTTCACCTACCAGAGTACTTTGTTAATACTCTCATAACATTCAACACAGTATACAATAATTATGTTGCCAAGTCTGTCTTGCCCAGTCTTTATTGATTCAGCAAACTTTTATTGAGTTCCTTTTCTCTGCCAATCAAAGAATTTACACTAACGATGTAAGAATCAAAAAGTTGAGTCCTTGTCTTTGAGGCGCTTACAATTTGATTGCAGATCTGGAGGGTGGCAAAGAGCATAGAATGTGGATATACATACATTGATACATAGTCCCGTCAGCTGGAAAACTGAAAGCAAGCTGTGGGCTTGAACTGAATAAATTTAAAGTTAACTTTCACACACATATATTGAACCATCAGAAATAGACAATTATCATCTCTATGGAAGAGAAATTGTGAAACAGTCATCTCTGGCCTGGACCTTGCTGTTTAGCTCCAGATCTGTACATGAGGCTATCTCCCAAGCAAATGCATTTGCAAGTCTCACAGTAACACCAGTCTTATCATGTCTGCAACTAAATGCCATCATTGACCTTATCCTTTGCCTCTCACGCTTACCTTGTCTTCTGTATTTTCATCTTTTCTACAAACATAAAAAATGCTCTCAAATGTCAGGAAGAAATCAGGATTCTTTACATGTGTCGAATTCTTGATTCATGATGCAAAAACCTTCAAATCAGTCATGATCATCAAGAGTCTAATAGAAACCTTGTGGAGATTTTACCTTATTGAATTAATCCTGTATCTGCTGCTACTTATTTTTCCAGTTGCTCAGAAATCTTTTGCTTAAAACACATTTAATGAAGTTTGCCAAACTTGCTGTAAGAGCTTAGTGATCTGTGGTTTTTATATTCTAACGTGTCCCAATTTTAAAATTCAGAATTTCATTTACTCATCTTGAGTGCTCTGGCACATCCTTATACCCAGTGTTCCCCCAGAAATCCCCATTCTAAAGCTCTCTGAGCTCTGAGTCTGGAGGTGACCTCATTGGCACTGCTGAGGTATCTCCCATCTCTCCCTCCCTTGGTTACCTTCACCCTAAACCATGTTCACCCCACTCTCATCACATCAAAGTTCATGTTTCCTGACAGAGAAAGGGAAAATATGTTTAAGCAGCTTTACTTTTACTTGTGAGGTTGGTACTTCCAATATGAAGTAGTGAACTATTATTGTCCTTCTTACTAAGTAAGTCAGAGTATACTGGAAATTTTCTCCAAAGGAACATTTCTCTGATGAGTTTGCATTTTTGTATGTTAATCTTTGGCTGTTTCTATCTCTACTTAATATCTCACTGTATTCTTCCTAAACCATAGGGTGTTCCCTTCTTTTTTTTTTTAAGATTTTATTTATTTTTGCATACAAGAGCTGAGGTACAGGCCAGAGGCAGGGGGTGAAAGGATTCACCAGAGACAGAGCGGGGAGCAGAACAGGCAGATCTACTGAACTACACTGATGAGGGGAGCAGTGGGCAAAACAGGAGAGGTCTGCTGCACCATGTGGGTCCCCTCCCTGGCTGGTGATCGTACTGGCACTGCAGTGGCTACAGAAGCCTGACAACATGGTGCTCTACCCCTTACATCACCAGGGATGCCCTGTTCCCTTCTTTTTTTAACTTAAATCAGGCCCACTTGCCATTTAACATCCTTCACTTCCTCCTCATACTCACCCCCATTCCATTTAGGGTCTTATCTATTAGGACATTGTTTCTCTATGAACAGGTATTGAAATTTGATTTTCAAACTTTGAAGACACACATCTCATAATTCCACCCAAGCCTTTGTGGACTCTAAGCTGGTATGCTTTTTTATTCCACAGACTAACCCCTGCAAAAGCCTTCCTTATTGGTAATAATTTCACCCACATCCACAATTTCCCTTGTTGCTTCCTTAAATTTGTAAGCAAGGCAAAAATCTATCAGATGATTTGTATCTGGATGTAGATATGCCCAGCAAAATACCAGGTGCATTGCAGGTATTTGAATTAACCAGTAAATGGATGAAGAATGTATAAACCAGGTACTTTTCCTTAGTTTATCTCTTTCTTGTAAATGGAACATCATGGTGAATCTGAAAAGACTAAAGCAATATATTATCTTAATCTTTTCTGCAAACATGTCAAAAATGTTGTCAAACGTCTTAAAGAAATCATTATCTTTATATGTGTAGAAACCTTGATTTATTAGTCAAAACCCTTGGAATCAAATCTGAAAATCAAAAAGTTCCCAGAAATAATTTTTTAAAAAGTAAATGAGAACATAATGTAATTTTTTCATCAGACGTTTCAAAACAACTCCAGCTAAGCTGGATGCTACGTCTTGCCACAGAATATTTGTCAAAACTTCACTATGACATCATTTGATAAATAAAATGCAACTCTACTTTTCTTCCCCCCTAATGCCCACTCCTATTACCAAATATTCAGACTGACTTGACTTCATGTAAAACTGCCATCCTTTTCTATATCAGGATCTTATTTCTTTTAGGTCTAGTCTCCAAACTCATTACAGATAATTTTTGGTATGACATTTGGAAGTGATCCTGAGGATTGATGAGAAAGTTGATTGAAAGTAATAGAAAAGAAGTCTCAAAGGATTGGAGAGTTTTTTTTTTTTGCTCAGGATAGAGGTATAATACACTGGAACTAGTCAAGGAGAAGAAAAAAATGAGGATGACACAGACCTTACCTCCCAAATCAACTCTGAGTTGAGTAACCTCTGCTAGAGAGGAAGAATGGGCTTCTGGGACAGTCAGCTTGTGCAAGTTAACAGATGGCTAAAGGATGTCATGGGCTGTCAGAGCTGTAGAGCTCAGGAGGATGACCTGGCTGTGAAGCTAACCACATACTTTTTGAGCAAATCCTGATGCTTAAAAGGACTCAAGTCTCTGAAAAAAATTAACATAAGCCTTGAAGAATTGGGGTCCCAAGAAGATCCAGCCCAAATAGGCAGTTGGGTTAATTAATGTTGTAGACCTCACCATAGTCTGTAAATAGCAGGAATCCCTGATAAATGACACCTTGTCTTGAAGGAATCTAGAAGGATACACAGTGCAGAGACCAAGTGATGCTAGATGATAGCACCAATCAGTAGAACACAGACTGAGACTCCATCTTTTGACTCTAAATCCAATATACTTCCTCACATACCACATTGCCTCTTTCTCACCATGCCCATTCTGCTCCCATTCCCACCCCTGCCCTTATTTTCCTTCACCCTGGGAAACTGTGAACTTACACGATCTTTCTCTTCCCCCTTCTGCTTACCACTAGGCCAGAGAGTGATATTAGGCTCCTGAGGGGCTACTCTCCTTCTTTTGGTATCTTGTTGCTTCTTCTCATCCCATTTCAAAAAAGGAAGAGGGGTCAAAAGTAATCATGAGGATCTCCCTTGTGGCCTAGGGTTAAGTCTCAGTGTTTCCACCTCTATTACTTGAGTTCGAACCCTGGCCAGGGAGCTGACCCACATGGCGCAGCAGACCTCTCCTGTCTCCCCTGCGGCTCCCCTCAGCAGTGAATTTCAGTCAATCCACCTGCTCTGCTCCCCATTCTGTCTCTGGTGAATCCTCTCACATGCCCACACCTCTGGCCTATACCCCAGTTCTTCTTAAAAAAAGGTATTTAAAAAAAAATGATCATGAAAATCGAGATCGAGTTATAAGTTGATCTAGTTGTCTTAGAGATTTCTTACACAGGACAACTTCAAACTGAAAATGTATAAATCAGATGTTTAAAATTGTCATTGAAACTGATAGACATTTTTATATTTTCCACTATTTTTTTTGTAGACCCTGGACAAAAAAAGAGAAAAGCTTATCTGAGGCATATAGGTCAGTGTGGTATAGCAGGAAGTGCCCTGGAAAGAAGAGGCTACCGGCTCAGAAGGCAGGTCTCCCATGGGCCCTTTCTGATCTTCTTTTGCCCTGTGATGGGACTCCAGGCACTGGCCTGTCTGTGTATAGGCAAAAGGATGCCATGTGCCTGGTGTGAAGGTCACGCGCTGTGTAAGGTTGATCAAAATGAAGATGAAGCAGTAATATGAGGTGTATTTCCTGCCCTAACTAAGAGAGAAGTGTGGCATGAAAAAGTCTATTTCCCAGCCCCCTTTCCACAAGAACTTCAAGCTCCGTAATTATTAAATAGGATTGATTTCATCTGAAATTGAGAATCACAACCAGTTTTCTTTATATGTATGTTTTTAAAAAATGGTACTTTTTCAATTTGCTTTTTAAGTTAAAAACGAACAGAAGTCAGAATACAAATTATGAGGAGCTGACACCATGTACAAAAACAAAATAACCACAGAGAAGCAGGATTTACCTCTTCTCAGAAGCTAAGAGACATGGCTACTTAACTCTCATGCAAAAATTCATATTAAAATCATAAAGAAAATAGCAATATATGGGTTGTATTATCATAGATGTTCAAAAGCAATTTCCAATTTTTCATAACTTCATTTTTAATACATATATTTCCCCAAATCACCCAGGAGAGCTTTCCATACTGCCATACTATGTGGTAGGCACATAGAAAGTTTAAAAGGAAAATTCACACGTTTGAGTCCAGGGTGGGGGCAGGGGAGCGCAAGGAGGTAAAGAGGTGGGACTTTTGAATTGCTTTTGTAGAAGGAAACGTGCAGTTTTGAAAACTTCACTTGACCATGTACTGTCTTTCACCTGCCTGCCCACTGTCTCCCACTACAATTAACCAATTATAACAGTCTTGACAATTTTAAGCCAAGGAAAGTGAGCTTTTAAAAGAAGCTGAAATAAATTGAGATTATTCCATATTATAAGTTGGAAGAATTCCAGTACTCTTTTGGCATGCCTGGTTATCTTTAAGGTAAATTCTTCATTAAATGGAGGGCAAAATGCTGCCTTTTTTTTTTTTTTTTTTTTTTTAAGTGTTCTGCTACCTCTCCTCTCCCTTTTTGCCACTCTGGCTCTACTCTACAGTTCAGCATGAGAAGAATTTTTCTGCCAGAAGCCACAGTCTCAAATGCAGTAGAAAAATAGACTGAGAAAGTATACCCATTAACCCAGTAATCCAGGATCTAAACACACACACACACACACACACACAGAGACAGAGAGAGAAAGAGAAAGAGAGAGAGAAATATTCATTGCCCAGTGCAATGGGCTGCATTTACTTCTCACATTACCCACTGCAGGCTGGGAAGTCCAGGATTGGGGTGCTAGCCTGCCCATGTTCCTGGCTTGCAGTCAGTTGCCTTCTGACTCTCTCTTTACCTGACAGAGGATGGGAGAACACTCTAGACTCTTCCTCTTATAAAGAAAGCAGCCCATGATGGGGTTTTTACTCCATGACCTCATGAAACCAAATATCTCCTAACAGTTCCACTTCCTAATTCCATCACAGTGAGGATTAGGGGGACATAAACATTCAATCCATAGCGCTCACTGTGCTTAACCCAGAAAAATGGTCCCAGTGTTTTCTGACATTTAAAGCCTAAATGAAATATCTGATTGACCCAGACTTTACTGAAGGGAGTTCTATTCATTTTGCTAAGGAATCATCCAATTTCCAAGTCAAAAGCCTGAGAACCATGCCAGCTAGTGGATTTAGCAAGTCTGTCAAAGAATTGCCCAGCACAGCAGCCAGCTGCTGTTGAGAGCAGCCCTGAGATGCCACCATGAACTGAGGTGCCCTCATCCCAGAATTCCATCGACTGACTTGCTAGTAGTGAGTACTGCCTAATGGATTATGATTTAGATTATATGTTTCAAAACTCACAACAGACTGAAAAAAAAATAATGTGAAATGGTAAAATGTAGAATTTTTAAAAAGTTCTTTATTAGTGCTGGATCAATGAGAGTGTGGATATTCCTTGTATTTTTTTCATAACTCCTATTTCAAAAGTGCACTGAGCTCAAAAGGAATAAATAGTGTATACTGTGTTTTTGCTCTCTAAAAGCTAGAATGATGAGAGTTGTGGTTTTTAGGGTATGAGGGGAAAGAGACAAATTCCAAATTTTATCAGTAACATTTGTTTTAGACTCTGGGTCTTTTATATGGTATTTCCTTGCTTACCTTTTGAAATTTAGATGACTGTTAGGAACATTAAATATTAAAATTAGCTTTTTAAATGCATGTGAGATAGAGACAGCAACGCTTATGTTTTATGTAGGATGTGTACAACACATTCAGATTATCTATTATAATATCTACACATACAGTTTGGTTATAAAAATATGCAATATGGCCAGTTTTGGGATGATCACTCATGTGAAGTCTTATTCTCCTTTCCTGGGGATGAGAGATAAGGGAGACAGGAGAGCAAGCTATCTGAACCCTCACAAGGAGGGGCTCCCTTTTTGTTCTTGACAGAGCCTGTTCCTTCCTTTGGCCTTAGTCCACACTCTGCTGGGTTCTGCAGGAACCCAGCTCTGCAAAACTCATTTCTATTTTCCCGGGTTCATAACAGCTCTGAGGGGTAAACCTTTGGGCAGGACACAGTCAAAGCATTTTTAGGCATAAGTGATCTTTCATCACAGATGGTGGCAGAAAGACAGAAGAAGAAATAAAAAAGAACTTTGTATTGCTTCATCAGCAAATGAAGATAAGAAAATTATGGTGCGCTGAGAGAGCAGAATGAAGCAAAAGAAATTATCATGACACTGGTCCATAGTAATAACTGATTAAATGTCTTTAAAATACAGATCAGGCTGTGAGGGTCCAAGACATGTGTGCTTGAGGTATCTGAAAGAGATCATAATTGTAGAGATTGGGCAACTGATCAAGTCAAAGTAGCATAACAAACATTATACCAAGGACTTAAGAAAATTAATGATAGAGAAGACTTTCTTTTATTCAATAATTTGGCTACACCATAACATGGTTTCCAAAAGAAAAAAAGAAAGAGCAAATCTGCCTAATCCATGTTGCATTTGAGTAGAAATATGCTAGTATATTTTGCATCCTATAAAATGATAATCATAACTATGGGTCATTGCTATAGCCTGCCAATGTCTTCTTTTGTTTTGGATATAGTAATATATAATACTATACAAAGTAAATATAAAAGTTATAAATGTGTCAGCCAAAGCTTGACCTAAATCGAAGGTCAGAAATGCAAATGACTTCATGGATGAAGGGAGGTCCTCTAAAAGCTAACTATGAAGTAGGGGGCCACCCTGGTAGTACAAGGTGTTAAGTCTAAGCACTATGAAGCTATCATCAGCCACTGCAGCCTGAGTCTGATCCCCAGCCAGGCAGGTGACCCACATGGCAGAGCAGACCTCTCCTGCCTCACTTACTGCCTCCCTCAGCAGTATATTTCCCTAGATCTGCCTACTTTGCTCGCCACTCTGTCTCTGGTGAATCCTCTCACTCCGCACACCTCTGGCCCATACCCCAGCTTTTGTATGCATAAATAAATAAGTATTTAGAGAAAAAAACCTAACAATGAAGTAGACTACTAGGTATTACTAGGGAATTACTAGTAGGTATTACTAGGTATTACTAGGGAATACGGGGCCTGTGGCAAACTGGGGAGTTGAGAAAAGTCAACCTACTTTGCCTAAGTTAATAACTGCCTAGTGGAAAAGATGACCCAAACTTGATAGACCTTCCAATTTGGGGTGTTGAAAACTGAAAATTTACAGTTTTTGTATGAAGTTTTAGGATAATAAAATCTGTGTGAACCAAGTGGAATATATCTGACCTAAAGAAAAAGAAGGCTATCACCTTGTCTCAGAAACAGACTATGTCTGAGAAACAAGGTACGTAAGGGTATTTGGGAACAAAGAATGACATGTTAAGGTTAGAGCTTTGTAAAGACAACCTAAGAAGTGACAATGGGTTTGTCACAGGTGTCAGTGCAGCAGTATCAACCTTGAATTTTAAGGAAAAAGGAATCAAGATTGCAGGTGATGTGCATTTGTTCCTGCTACAATTGGATTGATAGGACCATTTTTTATTGACTAGTTGTGGTGGCAAGCTTTGAAAACTTCAGATTTTGAAGTGAGATCAAATGAGAGAAATGACTCCGTGCCAGGAAATGAAAAGATCCATTTTGGTCTACTGGTCTTTTGAGAAATATCTATGCAAACACTGTGTCTATCTGTCAGAAAAGGGTTGTGTAATTAACATATGCAAAACACCACCACCACCATCCTGCTGGAAGCTAACTTCCCTCCCTGGAAATCTAGCCTCTATTTATTTACAACAAAATAAAGTGGACCCTTCTGGAAAGAAACACGGCTCCGTGGCGGCCCGAGCACTGTCGCAGTGATGCTTTAAATCTTTTATATCTCCCATACCTCCGGGGGCTGGTGCTGGATGGTATTGAGCCAGGGCCCATAAATAATTTATGCTAAGTAGCAATTTAGTTGTTTGGCTTGAGGTAAAGAAATCCAAGAAATTCATAAATAAAGTTCCCATTTTTGCTTATGTTCCAAAGTTAATTTATGTTACTCTGCAATTAACTAACATAAAGGTGAAAAAATATGACAGGCCTAAGGTACAAACTCACACTCATAAATCTGTTCTATCTTAACTAGTGGTGTTTTAGTGATAGTCACCTAGTTCCCTGTGTCTTGTGCTATTGAACAGAAACTTTCCCTTGATCTGATTCCCAGCTATCTTGTCAATCTGTAAAAGTGTTACAATTGTTTTGAATGGACCCCTGGGCAGGAAGAAGAAGAAAGGGAGGTGGGATTTGGGACAACTACAAATGGAACATCTGCCACTTCTGAAATATTTTATTTCTTTAGAAATACATCTGAATTAAATATGACAAATGCAAATAGTTGTTCATTCAAAGGAAAGAATTAGAATACCTGAGAACTGGCAGCAGGACAGGCAGCCACTACTGGCCTTTCAGGGGTGGCTGTGGCAGGTGGCAGGTAGGGCAGAGAACCTTGCAACTCAGAGATTCTGGAGAATGTAAAGTGCCAAGATGCAATTATTCAGAGCTGAGGATCATGGCCCCCATCAGACACAGATCTAAGGAAGCCCTGGATTCCCACAGTAAAATGTCAGCTGGCATCAGAACATATGGCTCTGCTTTCAGCCAACAATGCCGAATACCTTCTTTTCACGTTCTCACTGGCAACCTCAGCCTGCAATTCTCTACTATTTAGTTGTTCAAGTTCTGTCTGAGCAGCTGATATTTGAGATTACTTCTCTGTCAACCCTGAAGATCTTCCAAGTTTTATTCATGGAGTAGGATTGGAGAAAGCTTTGTATTTACATGCCAGTTGTTGTTCAATTATTCAAGTAGATTTATTAAATGCCTACTATGTACTAGGAGGCAATGTGGTAGACAGTGTGGGCTCTAAAACGAATAAGCATAATCTCTGTACTTAATCAGTTCATGGATTAAAAAGAGAGAGATTGGAGGCAACCAAGAGTTTAATATATTATAGCTAGTGCTGTGATCACGGAAGCTTAAGATCCCGAGGAAGCAGCAAGAGCAGCACACATTGCATCGGGGACAAGGGAATGTTTCCCAAATTGAGGAAGCTCAAGTGAACCATTAAAGGTTGTGAAGATTTCTCCAGGTGCGTGAGCCAAAAAAAAGAGGAGGTGTCCCAAAATCTGACTCATTCAAAGTCAAGAGGCTAATGTGATTGCATATAGGGTGTGCTTAACAAAGTAACAGGATACGAGGCTAGAGAGGCGGGCAAGGGCATGTACAAGGGAACGCTGCTTCCAATCTCATGCCAAAGGCAAGAGGAATCACAGAAGGGTTTTAAGCTAAAGAACAGTAAAATCTGATTTGTGGGAATGAAAACACATTTCACCAGTAAAATGATGAACAAATAGGAAATAAGCAAATGACTCTAAAGTTTAGGGCAGGAAGTGTTTTACCTCCCAATAACAAACTGTTCTTCCCTCTTTTGCACAATGAAAGTGCAAATGTGATGCTTTATTTTTTTTTTCCCCTCTTTTCACTGGTCACTCACAACCTCGAACCATGTTATTTAGTCAAATTCTACAGCACAGTTTTTGACCTACTTCTTCAACAGGTTAATTTTATTTTATCTTATTCTGACTCTACTATAATCTTAAATTTCTTCAAACTTAATAAACATAAATTATGCTGTAGTTAATATATGTCACATATATATGATATATATATATATTATACCTTCTGGTTATAGATAATGGTTTGTATTCCCTTTTAAACATTGCTAAAATTATAGAACAGAAATAAATACTCAACACCCGGGTCAGAAAGAAAATAGAAAAGGAGACATCAGGGACTAGGTGTCAATAAGTTTTGGAAAATGGAAAACAGATGAAAGACTAAAAATTACTTGCCTGAGGAAGGCAGACAGACCCTGAGTTAAAAATGGAAATGTATTTGAGTAGGAAGAATCCCACCCCCATTTAACCCAGACAATCTGAGGGCTTAGAGGCATCAGGTAATGAGAGAAAATGAAGGTAATGGGCTAGAGTGATATCTGTATAAAGCATGGGTAGACCTAAGGGTCTCTGGGCTGCCAGACTTTTCAACTATCTTGCTGGAGACTGGAAATATATGATATAAAGAAATTTCACCTCAGATGGTCTGGGCTCAAAAACACTAATCTTAGTGGAAGGCAAAGATGAAACATTATATGATAAAGGAGAATAAGAAAACATCCCAAAAGATGAAGTCCTGGCTCCCTTTCTTTCTGTTATTCTTTCAGTAGCCAGGTTTATATTTATATATATATTTATATATATATATAGCTGTCTACCTAGGAATTAAAAGATTTTTCTCTGGAGAAGCCTGAGGATAAGAATTCTAAGGAAGATATCTACAGATACTTATATTTTGGGGTTCCAAATGAAAAAAGAAAACTAGTAGATTATTATTTTACATTTTTTTAAAACTCACTTATAAATTTAGAGTCTCTCATCCATTTTTTTAAGCCTCAGTTTCGAACATTTAAGAAAGCCAAGGATCACAAAATATTTGACAAATGCGCCCAAATGAAATAAAAGGACAACACAGAAATAGAAAAGACAAATTCAGAGGAATTAGAGACAATTTAGGAAGAAAAAAGAACAATTTAAAATCTGTAATTCATATACATAGGAAAAAGGAATAAATACACATTTATTAACTAAGGACTAAGAATAGGATAATATTTATATAAAAAATCAGATATCAACATGATGTTGAAAACTAAATATACAAGGATTAGAAATTCAATTGCATGGATAGACAAAAAACTTGAGAATACTACAGAGAATAAATTAAACATAAAAACAACCAAAAAAAGAAATGTATAATTGAGGATGGACTATAAAGAAAAAGTTAGGTAATTTATTCAGGAAGTTCATTATCGGAAATTAGGCATTCCAGAAAAATATTGAGAGAATATTAAATTCAGGGAAAATAAATGGAAATTTCCCCAATAGAAAGATACAGACATCATGGTAAAGGAGTTCTCACTGCATTCAGTTTTCTAAATTATAAGGAATCCATACCATAACACATCATAACATAATTGCAAAAGGATAAGACTAAGAACATCCTATATTCTTCTGGAGTCATAGGAATGCTTCTATAAAGACTCAGTTATCTAAGTAACATCTAACCTAGAGGCAAGAAGACATTAAAACATCGCCTTCATAATTTTGAATCAAATTGTTTCCATTCTAGAACTCCATTCCCAATTAACCTACAATGCTGTAGACATATAGCAATTCAAGTATGTAAGCTCTCAGAAATCTTGCTCTTTATAAAGAAATGACTAAAATTACTTATGAAATTTAAGAATACTCCAAGAAAGAGAGGTAAAGGAGCCAGAGGAAAAGGAATATAGTACAGCAGAAGAGTGAAGCAGATTTTCAAAGGATAAACAATTCATCCTGGAAAAGGAAGTTGGAGGACTGAGGAACAAAGGCCTCCAGAAAAAATATATAAGTAAGACAGGGGGAAAGACAGAGATATAATCAATAAATAATGTTTGATCTTTTGGGAAGACTATTGTTAAGCACATGATTAATCAATCAAATCACTGGAGAAAATAGGTATGGATATGTAGAAAATTAAGTATGAAGCTATTATTAACTCCAGGAAAGACAAAAGGTCATGTGAGGGAGAATAAACAATCATAGCATAATCTAAACATAACTTTTTATATAACATATTCACCATATATATAACATTTATATATTATATCATATATAAACGTTATATGTACATCATATTATATGAAAATATGTAATATTTATATAACTTTATATTATAATCATAATGTACTATTTCAACTAAAAAATTGCAATATAATTATTAAAAGACAGTTAAAGGAAATATGGTAGGATTCGGGGAAAGAAGATACAAAGAAGGTAAAGTCTTCATTGCAAAATTGAGAAATAAACAGATAATATATAAAATCAAGAAAGTAGTACACTTAAATACATGTGTATGTTCAGATGAACCATCTGAATGGGTTACCAGTTATTTTATCTCTCGAGTGAGATCATGGGGATAAAAGGATCATGGCAGAACACTGTTGTTATTTTTGTTTTAATTTGAAAAATACAAATAGGTAGAGAGATGAAAAAACAATTACATGTAGTTTTAATTACTGTTAATATGTAGGCATATTTTCTTCCATGGGAGGGGGTGTAGGGGTAAAGTAATAAATTTAAAATTTTCCTACGATAGTTTTGTTTTAAAAAATGAGACTGTTCATTAAAAAGTAATTAAACAATGCAGATATATACACAGGAGTAAATAAATAGCCACTTCTAAATTCTAACCAGCAAAATATTACTGCCATTAATATTAGGTGAACACAACTTCAGAACCTGTTTTATGCCTATAAAAGATAAAGATAGAGATAACTAAGTAGCTGTTGAGGGGGTAGGGGAGACAGATGTATTGACACAGATGTTCATTGAGATGGGAATCATATATAGATACTATTTTAATAATAAAGTAATTTTACTTTAATAATAAAATTGAAACTAAAGCAAAAACTAAAGAAATTGTTGATTTTCAAATAAATGGTTTCTCATCATGAGATTTAAACTCTAAGCTTGAAAGAGTGGGGAGCAGATATGAAAAACAATAAGTTAGAATCATTGTTTTTATTATATATCTCAATATTATACAATATCAGTAGACTTGCTTAGAAACATGAGACTATCTTCATCACACTTTTAAATTATCTTTAATACCACTAATTTTGCATTGTTCTGATTAATCACATTTGCATTTTGTCCCATAGCAATAATTTCCTCAGTTGTTTAGTCTTTAATTCTACATTTAAGTAGATTCAAATACCATCAGCCCTTTTCATCAGTTTCTCAATTCCCAAGTTCTTTATTTTGATTTATTACTTAATTAGCTAGAATTCATTGCCAAACATTTTTTTCATAAAGAATTCAAGGGTGGTATATTCCATGAGTTCTTTCATATTTGAGAAAGTCTGCATGCTGCCTTTTTAATCTATTGACATTTTAGGCTTCTTTCATTACTTTAAAACTTTGTAGAAATAGCTCCACCATAATCTGGCATTGAATATAGCTATAAAGAATCTGAAAACCAGTTCTCTTTTAAGCCATAGTAAGTGATTTGCTTTAGCTACCTAAATACTTAAAGATCTTTTTTAATCCTGAAGTTCAATACCTTAACTGAGTTACATAGTCATTTTTCTGTATGTCAGATTCTAGGCTATATTACTGAATAAAAAAAAAAAAGCCTTGCGGAGTTTGTTGGTGACAGGATGTTGTAAAGGAGGAGTAAAGAGCACACATATTAAAGAAGTAAGTTACATACAAACATAGTATAACAGAAGGTGATAGTGCTATGAAATTAACTACAGCAAGGTAAGAAAGAATGGGGACAAGGAGTGGGAGAGTCTTCAGGAAGAAAGGCCTCATTTAGAAAGTGATATTTGATAATGAATTGAAAAAATGAAGTTTGCAGATCTCTAAGGGAAAAGTGTTAGAGTTAGCAAGAACGGCCAATGAATAGGCTCAGCAGTAAACAGTAAAGAAACTGGAATAGAGGCAGGAAAGCCAAAATTTGTGTGGAATGAGATCAGAGAGCTAATGGTGGGCTAGCTATCCACATTTTGTCAGTCTATGAAAGGCTCTTGCTCTGAGTATCATGGTTTTAGCCAAGTTGTTATATGATCTAACCATTTTAAAATTTTGTTTTGGCTAATCTTGTTGGTACGATAATAATGCAAGTAGAAGATTTTCACGGTGTCATGATTTTCTTTAAGTATTCTGTAAAAAAAATTTAATGCAGAAGTATACTTGATATTTTCAATTAGGTGCATATGTTCATTTGCTAAAATTATATAATTAATAATCATTTTTTAATGATTTAAAAGAGAAAAAAGCTTCAGTGTGAAGCTTGTTTTATGTTGAAACCATCTAATGAGATAAATTAGCTAACAGCCCTACACCAAAATCTCAAAGTAAGCATGAAGATAAATTTAATATCTCAAAGTGCATAATCATTCATAAGGGGCAGAGAATATTTGAAGAGAACTTTTTATTTTCTTTTTCCTGTTACTATAATGTAAATATTCCTCATATGATTTTTATCTTCTCCAATCAAGCATGAGAAATCATTTTTCCAGACTAAAGTCCTTGTCAATTCTGTCAAACCTGTCAAAGTTCTTGTCCAATATTGGATAAATGCCATTAGAATTCAAAGAATTTTCTTACAGCTACATTAACCATTATGTGTAGAAAAATCTTTGTGGTTATCATTATCTGATCAAATGTTTTTTAACCTGGTTGACTTGAAACACAATTGGACATAGAAATTTCCCTACTGTCTTGCTTAACAAGACCACAACTACCTTCTTTTGTCTATACTCATCAAGGAATCCTATAATGAAGAACTGACTTCCTTTTCTAACGTGTTAAGTTAGTCAAAAGAAACCCATTGTTCACAGAAAAGATAAGGAAGAGCCACCAAATTCATGCCCCTCTACAGCTCAGCAGAAACAACTAGAATCTGAGCATCTCAGGGCAATAGGAATCACCCGGGTAGATAGAAATCTTAGAGGGTCCCAGCTGATCTATACCCAATAAACCCACGCACACCTGTTTTACCTGAAACATTTAAATCTAACTTTCCTTCAAGGCCAAATGTGTAGTTTCATTTCCACTGATCTCTCCCACCTCCACCTCCAAGGCATAAGTCAGTGCTACTTGTTAATCCCTAACAGTATGGGAGAAATAATTATTCTGCTATCAGGGGAAAAATGTCACATATAAGCCCCTAGTTGAGGTGACATATTTGATATTAGAGACTTTACCCTTATTAAACGTCTTTACTCAAAAGTACCAATTAACTGGGGCAATTTTCAAGTGTTTCAGAATAGGAGTCATGAATAGTAAAAAGTAAGGACATAGAAACTGGTGAAACCAAGTTCACTATTTTCTATAATTAACTTCTACTTATTGGGACCAAATAAAAGTTGTAGTAGGCAGAAGTATTTTGGTAAGATAAATGTAGAGATGCACATATCTGAGATTTTCTCCATACCTGGGTTTGAGATTCAATAACTTTAATAACATGAAGAAGGAGGAATAAGATGAAAGGAATGTCAGAAACAGCCAATCATATTCATCATCACCTTTTACAAACTTTGGGGGGAAAAAAAGACTCTAGCCTTTTACAGGGACCTTGTGTGTTCTGTCCACATTCCCTTATTACTCTTCTTACATAATATGGCTATTAAGCAACTCTGATTTTCACCAGTCATTCTCCTGAACATCTCCTGAAGCATCTAACAGGGACACATCCACTCACCCCTACACAAACACCACTGTTTCTGGAAGAACTATGTTACATTCTTTAGGCTGGCTCACAATGTGTGCTAACAAATACTTAGATGTTAGGCTTATCTAAATGAGATGTAAAGATGATGGGGATAAGATATAAAAGCAACAAAGTCTCACAACTGCTAGCCAAACTAGTGGCTTAGTATTCATGGAATGTGAACTCTATTCTCAATTCCAATCTCACCTCTCTGGGTGATTCTAGCCTGGGATATTTCGAACTTCATTCAGTTCCTTAGAAATAATTATTCTAATTTGTAAAATGGAGATTAAAATGACAACCCATCACCCATGCATATTCACATCATGAACAATTATTGACTACAAAAAATGTATAAAATATAAGCCTCTAATATTGGCAAATATTGTAAAGTGCCATTCTGTGACCACTTTATATTATATGGATTAAAAAATAGGATAAAACTGGAAACTCTTCTCTGTACATTAAGCAGCCTAATGACACTTTCATATCACTTAACGAGATGCAGTCCTGTTCTTAGACATCACGCAGTGTCTCAGTAGCTTGAACTAGCCTGTGTACTACCTAAAATGTAAATTCCAACAGACAGTATCAGGCACATTTGACCCACTCTTTACAAGGTTCTTTGTACCAGTGGATGGTATCTGTTCATTACTGTCATCATCAGCTAAAAGCATCTGTTAAGCAAAGGGCCAGAGATGGTGCTCTCGTAGGTCCTGTATAAAGTGAGGTAATATCTTATTTCCTGACCTCTGGAAGCCTTCAGACCAAGGCCGAGAATGTTAAAGAAGACAGATGGAAAGGAGATTCAGGTAGCTGAAAAAGCTTTAGCGCATTGGCTGAATTAAGTGAATGGATAAATGTATATTGTTTTGCATAAACAAAGGATAAGTAAGCAAAAGAAAGGCAAGTAAGAGCCCCTGTCGGCATCCTGTGCATTTTGACCAAGTGGAAATGTCAGATGAGTGGGATGAGCAAACAAATCAAAAATAACCAGATTTCACTTTTCAACGCTTTTGTTAACTTCCACATTATATAGCACTAGTAAATGGCAAGTGGAGGAAGATACAGAAATTTACTCTATTGTTTAGAGAGAAAAATCCTTTAAAGAAAAAATTGGGCTCTTTAGCTCAATAAACACTTACAAAATCTTGCAGAACATTTGCTTTAAACTAACTTACATTAAAGAAAGCCCTTAGAATGAGGCAGAGAAGTATGAACTACTGGATTGTATTACGAAGCCCATTTGAAAGGGACTTATTTAATGAAGCTTGTTTTAAATTGTCCATCTCTTGTCAGGATGTGTGCACTTCTCAGAGTCCTTCTGCAACAGGGGTTTTGTTTTTGTGAACTTAGTGAATAGGATTTAAACTTCTTAGCTTTTTTTTTTTAAACTACAAACGCAATCGGTTTGAGTAGAATCCATTCAATTGGCCTCTGCTTTCTGAATGCAAGAAAGAAGCTACTTTTCCTCCCCTTCGTTTCATTCCAGCTGAGCGCAGTGCAGCAAACATCTCATGCTGAAATCAGTGCCTTTTTAAAACTTCAAGGGGCTTGAAAGCTCCGAACCTGTTCAGAGGTGAAATGGCTCCAAGAGATCAACTCAGACGCACCCTATTTGCACCTCCCTCTGCTGTAAAGGATCTCAGTCCTTTGTCCAAGGGCCTCATTATGAAAGTGCTCTCACTATGAACACTGGACCAGGGCAGGTCTCCTTTTTGGTATTGTAGCATCACAACTCTGTTTCACTCACTGTAAAGAATTCTGGTCACTGGCTGAAGTCTACTGTGAGATCAAGAGAAACCAAGGTCTCTACATTTGAGGAAGGGAGTTAATTGCTCTCCACTCCCCAAGGGCCCCTCACAATCCTGCCTGCCTGCATATCAACTCTGGCTTCTTTCTCTTCTCTCCAAGTGTTATACTATTGCAGAGGAAGGGTCCTACCTCTGTAGAACTGCCCAGCTGAGTTCAGAGAATATGAGAGTGAAACCCTCCCAGCCACTTTCTTAACCTCTTGCAAAGCAGAAACTGGAGAACCCCTAAGTCTCTTCTAAAGGAAGTCAAAGTTCTAGTTTGGGTTTCCTTCCTTTGCAATGGGTAGAGTTAAGTCTTAAAAACAGCAGTTTTTCAGAAGAGAAGGGTAAAGTAAAAAATGCCATGTCTTCCTTGCAATTAACATCGGTGCAAATCCAGTGTGAGCTAACTGGTAGAACTCCTCTTGAGCTGCACCTGGCGTCTCAGGGCCCATGCCTTACTAGCCTGCAAAAAAAATTCTAGGACTGGACATTTTACTCTTTTTCTGTCTCCAGGGCAGTAATGGGGTATTCCTTCTCTGTGGGTGAGGATATAATCTGAGAAGTCCTAGAGAAAATTGCCTGCATTTTCAAGGTTCATTTAGTGGACTTTCTTCTTGGGTGCCACCACTATTAATTAACAGTCAGTTTACTACTGAAGAGGCACATTAATTCTTGAGGGTTACTAAAGTAACATCCATCACTGATGATTGCCTAATGAAACAACCTCTTTTTTCCCAGAATCTAGCGCACACAGTAGTCTCTGGCCCAGAGGAACATTCGTGTTAGTAGCATCTTCCACTGGGACATCTGGTTTGACTGAGCTTTGATGATGCCTTCTCGGCTGATTCTGAAGGCACACGTTAGCATTTAAAATTATTTTAGGAATTTAATCCCCAAATCCAGTTGGTTTTTCACTAGCATATCTTCAGAACATATCAAACGTTATGCAGCTCTATGAGAGCCAAAGCTATTTTCACTGAAATTAAAGAAGCCTCTTAAAAAATAACAAACAAACAAAAAATAGCAAATTCAAAACAGCAATTACAGGGGCTATCAATGTTTTCAAATATGAGGTTCTTCTCTAAAGTCATTGCTCAGAAATTTTACTCATTTTAAAACTAGTATTTCATGTTTTGCTTCGGATACCCAGACAACAAGTGGAGTTTGTCTTCGGAAAAGAAAAGAAGACACAGTAAATGCTCAATTATTATATGGAATGTACTCTGAGTAATTGGCAACACCAGGCTTCCAGAATGACTATTATCTTTCCACAGTTAAGGGGGTTATCTTTAACTTCATTACATAGTTAATACCAAAATATTAAATATTTTCATTGAAAGTGGATTTCAGTATATAAGAGGATGAAGGTGCTGTAGATATATTGTCTAAATTGAAAAGCAATTTAGGAGATCAGGTTCTGTCCACTGTGACGTGTGGACGTTTCAGAGGAGAAAGCATGGTCATGTTTTCTGCTTCTTAAAGTTACTTTCGCTTTTCCAATTGAAGAAAACTGACTCTATTTTTCAAAACTGGACACAACAGGGAGATATTCTGGACAGGGCTTACAGTGTTAAAGTGAAGAGCTAGTTATATGGGGTAGCCAGGAGATTCTTGGTATTGATAGGCCAGAGTCAAACAGTGGGGACATCACTGCTCCCTTTGGTGGCTAATGATGTAGTACAAGGTCTATTTCAGTTCTTACAATATCCAAATGCCTGCCAAATTGAATCAAACGCTGCATTCTTATAATTAACGTGCCTCTTAGATAGCACTCTTTGACAAACAGCCTTGGGTTTAGTAAAATTTTAAGAAGCTGCTTTCTTCATTTATTACCCCCAACACTCAAACCTCTTCATCTCCAGCTAAGAGGCCTTGAGTTAGTGTGTTAAGAAAAATATGCAACACTTCTCTGCTCATCTCTCTGTTTTGGCATGCAGCCAATCCTGATTGTCACCTGGCATCATACAGGCTTGGGTCCAGCGCACCCAGGAGTCGGGAAAAGGACGCTATCTCCTCAGACATCTGGCACTTGAACTAAAGGGCCCCCTTCCCTGTGAATTAGGTAATTGGGACAAGTGCTAGAGATGGCTCTCCTATGGGCTCCTTCAAGTGGACTTTCCTTAAGTATATTTCTAGAAGGGAGAAACTGGTTTGGAGATAGCAGACATAGAAAAATTCATATTTGTTACCATTCATTGTTTCCATCAATGCTTATTAACTACTTAGTTCCAAGCACTGCACAGGTAATTTTAAATAACTTTGACAAGGTTCTTACCCTTATGTAGTTTATAATGTAGTAAGTACACAAATAAGCATACTGTATAATCTCAATGACTGGGGCTGTGGGGAAAATAAAGGTGCTAAAGAGAATGAAGGGCAGACCTGATTGAGACTGAAAACTGAGGAAGCACTATGTGGATGCAATATCTAATTTATATATGAACAGGACTGGATGGGATTCTAGAATTAGTATCTTCTCTAATAGCCACTTTATATATTGCTTTCAAAACTACAGTCTAAGTAACATTTAAAAAACCATAAATTTGCTTGTCTCTCAGCTCTGTGTCCTTCATACCTTGCCTCACTGTCCACCCTCAGAAACACTGAGTTTCTTACCCCTCAGAATGCTCTGGCAAGTTCCCTGCTTAACTTCCCTCTGTCCCTCCACTGCATCCTCTCTTTTCTTTCACTCTAGTGAGTTCTCATCTTCCATGGCTCGTTTGGCACAGCATCAGCACAGGAAATCTCAATTATTCCCGCCTTTCTGTTCAGAGACTCCATGGAACTGAGTTCTAATGGGCACATTCCCCCATATTTTTGTTTTTGTATGTTACAACTGATGGATATCAGCAGTTTCTTATGGTTCAACCAGTAAGTATGTGATTGCTGCTGTGCAATACCATCTGCTCTTTTATTCTATAATGTGCACATGAGAGTTGAGGCTGTGCAGGACAGCATCTCAGCTCACTCAGGGCCTCACCCTGTGTTCCTATAGCACACCATAGCAACCTTTAACATTTATCTTACTATTTTGTATGAAATGATCTGCTCATGCTCTTTTCCCCCTCTTAATCATTTCACCTCATATCCTTAACAATCAGAACAGATAATTTTTTTTCAGCAGTAAGAGTAACTATCACTTATTCAGCCTCTACTAAGATAAAACTTTAGTTTTAAGCACATTATCTTTAATTCTCACAATACTTTAGGCACATAAACAATATTATCTAATTTTTACAGTTAGGAACCTGACTTAAAGTAGTTTACATAAACCTACACCATATTAAAAGATGAAATAGCTCAGATTGGAATGACACCTCAATTCTGGAACCCCTTTTCTTTCAACCACGCTGTGCTAGATTTTACTCTTTTCCTTCATTAACTCATTCTAGCATCTGTGTAGTGCTGTCCTTGGGTTAGTGCTGTAACAGGGTGGTCCCAGGAAAAGAGGAAGTTCCAAAAATCCTGGTTCCGCCCTAAGTGGGTGGAGCTGAGGAGGAAAATAAGATTTCTGCAGAGAAGAGAGGAGAAAAAAAAAATAAAAAACAACAAGAAAACCTAAATGGGGCACGTGGAGCAGAGGGACATGTAAAAAAACTGTGCTTGCTTTTTGGTCTTGGACTGGTTGGAACAAATGTAGGTAAAAAACCCATGGAAAAGTTAGCAATAGCAGCTTTCATCTTAATTTTAATTTTGCTCTTTTCCTCCCAAATTTATCTAACTCTTTCTAACCCTTTTCTATAAGTCTCTACTAAAAAGTCCTTTAAATGTGTGCCAAGGTTTTGAGCCTTGCTTTGGGCCAATCCTATTTAGCTAAACTTTTACCCTCAAAGAGATGGGTAACTTTAAATGCTTAACTTAGTAAATATATTCTTTGTTCTTTCTTTATTATACCCTAGTTGTATTAAAATTCCTTTCCATTAAAAGTTTTATATGTTTGTCTTAATGCAGCAAATAACAAAACCCATTCAGAGAGGGCAAGCTTAAGGCTTCTGGGTGCTCCTCTCCCTGCCCTGTAACAGTGCCATTGGGAAACCTCTAAGTGACACAGCTTGAGTTGAGTTCAAGAAACATTCAAGCTAGTGAGGAAGGTGAAAACTGAACAACCAATTTCAAGTGAGGTGAACTGGGATAAATGTGGGTTTATGTAAACTGGTTTTCATTCAACTGGGTTGAATGAAAGAGAAGCATACAAAAGTGTGTTAGCTGACCCTACAAAAAGAAACAGTATGTTTAAAATTTCATTTAGTTTTAAATATTAAAAATATTCCCTATGTGTAATCCCTCTATTTATTTCAGAATAACTAGGTTATAGTCTAAATATGATAAGTATTAGTTATGATTGAGGTCTACTCTACCACGACACTTCCTGGTAGAAAATGGATGATTTCTTTTTAGCTTAGTAAATGGGATTGGGCTACTGCCATTTGCCACAGAAAACAGAGGTGATTCATTCTGAAACTAATTCTTGGAAGTGGGATGTTGTAGGTGACAGGACCTGAGGCATGGACATGGCTCAGTCCAGAGAGAATCACTAGTCCTCCGGGAGTTGGCTGATCTCACTTTGCTATTGAACCAGCTATTTGAAGTGGCCTATTGAAACCTGAAATTCAGGTTGAAGTTTTAGAAACTCTTTTGGAAAATTGTCAAGAGCATCATTATTTTTTGGGATTCAAAATAGTGGATATGGTTGAAGAAATCCTGTTTAACCCTAAAGTAAAGCACAAGTGAGAACGCCCCAAGTTCAGAGATGTTGATTTGCCAGTTTCAATTCTACCTTTGCTCATACTCATTTTCCTAGAAAGTCTGTGTGCTTTGCCTCAGTTTTCAATCAATAGGTTGTGAACACTGCGTGGCATCATGAGAAATATGAGAATTTATAATCATTCCTTATGGCGAGAAACAATCATAGGAGAAATAGGAATCTTAGAAGCAGAGACTCAGGGATCAGAGAATGCTTTAGAAGTCCTCTGCTTCAAAGGCCCAATAGTGCAGGAGTCCATATAAGAGAATTCTGCCCCATCCCAAATTGTGTTAAGTACTTCCATGAACACAGAGCTCATTAGCATACCAATGACTTCTATTATGGAAAGTTTTTTCTATGGCGGCAAAACATGCCTCCCATGACCTCAACAAATAGGATCTTTTCTGTCCTTGGAATTGCATAATCCTTGCTCCAGACAGCAGTTTGCTTGTTTCTGTACCTTCCACATATTCTGTAGGACTTAAGTAGTTCCTGTATAAGTTTTTGCTGAAATGTCTAGAGCCTTCAGACAGAACTTCACTGAGAACATGGATTCTGAGAGGGGCACTGGATATGCAAAGAGGAAAAGGTCTCAAACACTGCTCCACAAGAAACAGGATTCAAATATTCATTAGTTGATATGGATGATATCCTGTGGCACAGTTAATACATGGCTCTATTCAACAATAGCGAGTTAATGCAGTTACCTGGCAGCAAAGCATTTCCAAAAAAACGCCAGTCTTTCTTCTCATTGACTATTGATGACGGTAGCCCAGGGGAAAGCAGTACATTCATAAACATCAATCAGGGTAGGAAAGGCGCCTTCCAGTCTCTTTGAAGAGATAATGTATGTGAAAGCTCTTTGTCAACTGTAAAGCAGTATACAAATGTAAAGAATTTTTATCATTGTTTTAAAAGGAAGTTGGACTAGAATGACTGTTGTTTGTTTTCAAGTTTTCTATGTGGCCTACTCCACACTCCTAGCGAGAGAACTTTTTGTCTCTTTCTGTCTTCTCTGAGTAGATATTCAACAAAATTATTTCAAACAGTCCTTTGTGCTTGTTATTTTTCTGGATGGGCTATACTTGCTTCCAAGTTTTTAAAATCAATTTTCTCTGGTATTTTTGTTAGCAGGCAGGACCTCCAAATCTGCCTGCTGAAAATAGGTTCTGTCATCTACCCTGTAAAGACAAACATACTCTTAGTGCTTAAGATTTCCAATGGAAAAGAAATGTAATACAATTAGGATGCAATAGAGAGAAGAGAAAGAATATCAGTGAAATAGTTTCCCCCATGAAACACCCTGTTATTTATCCCCTTCTGGGTAAATGCCCAGCCAAAAAAGGTTGGCCCATAGCAGGACCAGTGAGGCCTAAAAGCCTGCCAGTCTAAGGCACCTTCTGGTGCAGACCCATAGGACAGGGGCAGAAGGGGCCAAGCAAGTCTGGAAGGAAAAGAGCAAAATCAAAATACAAGTCAAAATAAAGTCTACCATTGTCAGCCTCCCCACAGGTCTCTCACGTGTCACTTCCAGGTGTCCCTTTTCATGTCCTCCCCTCCCCACACCAGTCCTTGATATAAGTCCTAGTCTGAAAAGCGAGCCTGGCTTCTTCATATGTTTCTATTCTATGTGATTCCTTCAGGTCTTCTTTTTCCTTTTTCTCCCAGTGTTTTCTACCTTCTTCTTGCTACTCAGCTCCAACCTCTCTTGGATGGGACAGGGAACCTGGAACCTCCCCTTTCTATAGGATTACATTTCCTCAGTGCACATTTTATACTAATAACAGAGAAATCACAAAGAAACTTGCCTAGGACTTCAAGATATAAAAATAAGAATTAACATGAACCAATAACTTGGTTAAAGATAGAAATTTACCACTTCCAGAGGAGTTGCTATGTATAGAACATTATTGTTATATGTATATTTTCTCAATTCTCACAACTATCTCCTTGCTGATTAACAGATAAGGAAAGATTTTCAAACTTTTTGTGTTTGAAAAGCTAATAATTGGAAGAGCCAAATTCAAACTCAGTTGTTTCGTGCCATACATTTTGCTTCTATTATCTCCCAAGTAACTGTATTTGTATTTGAAATGTATGTATGAAGGTCAGACGGATGTCAATTTGGAAAATTGCTGGGTTCTAAGAACAGGTTCTGAGGGTTACCTCTGAGAAAAGTTTTACTAAGTTTATGCTTTAGCAGCATGCAGTGTGTTTTCCTACAAGGCAGAGATGTTTAGTTATATACAAAGGACAGGTTTATTATCTGAAAAGGGAAGGAAAGAAAAAGACACTTACACAGACACAAACAGGCAGAAAGAGCTACCATTGAAAGGGACAGGTCTGCTGAAAAATACACCTGCATAGACACAAGTGGGCAGGAGAGCTGCATCTTGCCAATGCAGACATTGTACTGACACAGTGTTCTTCTTTTTGGGAGGGGTTCATTCCTTTGTGGAATTGCTGCCTGTGTTCAGTTAATTACTTCTAGGGTATGAGTAGGTTGATTAGTACAGACCAGTAATGCTCTACAATGGCCCTCCATCTCCATATCCCCACTTCTTGTTTGCACTGCCAGATACTTTCTATAGCAGTCTAATACTTGCTATAGCAGTTGGGTCATAGGATTTTTCATTCTTATAGCTGACTTAACAACTATGGTAATCATTTCTATCCTGATTTCCAATTTCTGATACTCTGATACCTCCATTCTAAATTTTCTGGTCTTCTCCATTAAGAATATCATTTCCACAATGATTTTATATAATCCTACCAAAGAATAGATTTTATTTATATTTATAAATGCTTTTTTCATTGATAAAGTTCAATATATATTATTGAACTTTAATGGACATATATATTTTATTATCATCTATCTTTTACCCACTTAATGACATCACTTTTTTTTTTACTATAGAAACAGGACATTAGAATTATTTCTTATTATTTTGTCATTGGTAATCTTGATAATTACATTTTTCTATTTTGCTTTTACTTTAAAAGTAAACATGCATTTCTCATGGTTCTGAAGGTTGGCAAGTTCAAGATCAAAGTGTTGACACATCCTGTGTCTGGTGAGACCTGCTTCCTGGTTCACAAATGACCTCACTGCATCCTCACGTGGAGAAAGACTGTCACTTTGTTCTCTTTTAATTAAAATTAAAATTCTGAAACTATCATACTTGTCCAAAAAATTAAAGATTACATACTTATAAAAATTGAGCAGACATTTGTTAAACCTTTAAAATGTATTCAGAGCACATTATCTTTATGAGATTGGGCTACCACTTGCAGGAAGATAAAGTGGATATGCTTTCTTCTGTTTCTCCCACTAAATACAATTCAAAACTCTAAAATTATATATTAGACAAACATATCAAGACTGATAAGTAGGGGTAAAGCAGAACTACAGTAGTCTTGGTGCAGGGAACAGGTCAGCAGCTTACTAGGTTTTACCCCATATATCCCAGGCTGCTGGAGAGCCCAGTACCTAGAAATGTCAAAAGATGTGGACAGCAAGGGTCACAAAAAAAAACACTTGATCTTTCTATCCAAAGACCCAGAAAAAGGACAGCTTTGTAAGACAGAAAATAGCGGTTCTTCTGCTGCCCAACACCAAAGAAAAAACGATGAGAGTCAAAGAGAATACTAGCAAAAACTGAGTAGGGAATTTAGACTTCCATCATGATCAGTTTGTCATGAGATTTTGTCCATCACATCAGTGAAGACTGTTTGGTGAGCATAGGTCAGAAATTCAAGTCTGTGTATTTTGCAAGAAAATTATATAAAAGTCACACAGATTAAAAAAAAAAAATAGGAGAAAATACCACTATCTCTATTTATAGACTGCCTGATTATCTACATAGAAAATCTTAAGGAATCTAAAAGAATTACCAACCAACATCAATAAATGTGTTTAACAAGGCCACGGATATAAGATAAACATGGAAAAATCAGTTGTATTTCTACACACGACCCGTTCACACCAAAATTAAAAATATGCCATTTTCAGTCACACAAAATAAATGAAACACTTAATGGTAACTCTAACAAGACACATATAAGGACTTGTGTGCTGAAAACAATAAAGTGCTGATAAAGAGTATCACAGGAGATCTAAATAAATGGAGAGACAGGCTGTGCTTATGGATTATAATACTTAACAGAGTTAACATGTTAATTTTCCTTCAGTTGTATACAAATATGATACAAGTCCTAATCAAAATCCCAGCAAGGTATTTTTATGTATATATAGACAACATTATTCTAAGAATGTACATGAAAGGGTAAAAAAGCTAAAAACCTAAAAGAATTTGAGAGAGAAGAAAGTGGAAAGAATCAATTTACCCATTTTCAACTTTCATTACTTTGCTGTGGTAATCAAGACTGTTTGGAATTGGTAAGGGAGAAACACATAGTTCAATTGAAAACCTAGAAACGGAGGCCCACAAATATGCCCAGCTGAATTTTACAAAGATTTAACAACAATTAGAGGGAGGAAAGATTGCCTTTTCAACAAATACTCATGAAGCATTCAAGCAATCAAACAAGGAGAAGGAGAAAGAGGTGGCGAGAGAAGGTAAAAAAAAAAAAAAACTCAAGCTAATTCTTGTACTTCATAATTAATGAATCACACAAAATGAATCACACACTTAAATATAAAATATAAATCTGTAAAACATCTATTAAATATAGGATAAAAATTTTCAGAATATAGAACTAGGCATAGGGTTATTAGGCTTGATACAATCCATAAAAAATAAAATTGATTTGGAAAAAGAACATCAAAATGAAGAAATTTATACCTGGTAAAAAGCATTTGTAAACCAAATATCCAAAAAAGAATTAGGGGTTAGAATATATAAAGAAGTACCAAAATTCAACAACAATAAATTATATAATCCAATTAGAAAATGGGCAGAAACATGAGAAAGGGTGTATAAAGATGGTAAGTTAAGCACATGAAATCGCAAGGGTTAAGTAGCAACGCTATGATACCATGCACAGCCACCACAGAAAGACTCTGATCCCCGGCCAGGAAGGGGACACACATGGTGCAGCAGACCTTTCTTGTCTTACTGCCTGCTCCCCTTAGCAGTGTATTTCAGTCAATCTGCCTGTTCTGTTCTCCACTCTGTCTCTTGTGAATCTTCTCACCCCACTTCTGGCCCATACCCCAGTTCTTTTATGCATAAATAAATCTTTTTTAAAATCATTCCATTTTAAAAAATGTTTGTCACCTTGAGCCTTTATGGAAATGCAAATTAAACCTATTGAAAATCTCTACATATCTACAAAAATAAAGTTTAAAAATAGTAGCACTAGCAAATGATGGTCAAGATACAGAGAAACTGGCTCTCACATGTTGCTGGTGGAAATGTAAAGTGGTACAATCACTTGATGTCAGAATAATGTGCAGCTAATCCAACTATGGGACACTGATGGTGATGATACTGTTCTGCATTTAAGTGTATCGATGTTAGTGATCTAATGCTGATATTAAACTCTAGCTTTTCCATTGGGGAAAATAAGTAAATAATACAGCCACATAGAACCTCTCTGTGTTATTTCTTACAAATTTGTCTGAATCCATAAATACTCAAAATAAAAAGTTTACAGAATGGCCTCAGATGTTCTTTGTATACCTTAAGTTGACATAATGATGGAAATATAGCTGAGTATTTCAGTTCTCAAGTCAGTTTTCAAAGACACACTTTCTTGTTAGGTTGGGAGATAATGGAGAGATAACTGAGTCAGAAAGTAAGACTTTATCATTAATGACATAAAATGCTATTTCTAAAAATATGTAGTGTCACACAGGAGGTTATCGAGCTACAGCCATGTGCCTGGGAATAGACACAGATGAGGAGGACACAGCCCCTGAGTACTGGAATTAAGCACGTAGTAATGAACAAAGAACATGTCAAGCCATAGAATCTTCACGTGCACCTTGGAGAGTACAAGAATCGTAGCAACATGGTGGCGACATTACTGAGCCTTTGGTTTGTAACAGGCACTAAACTTCCATTGTTGTATTCATTCTCTCATTTAATTCTCAAAACAATCCTTCAAGTTCATTTTCTTACCCCCAATTTAGGACTGCCAAACAGAAGTCACAGAGGTCGTGTGTGATCCTGCTGTTGATCTTAGCTAAAAGGCCGAGGAGCAATTTCAGTGCATCCTGGAAATGAGGTAAGCAGCAAATCAGACCCAGCTCTGACTTGAGAGCAGCCTGTACACTTAACCATGCAAGCTGCCTCAGCAGAAGCCTGCACCGCATCCCTGGGGGCTCAGAGGGCAAGTCAGCCACCAGGGCTTGAGGGTTAGCATAGGAAATGGGTCAGGGCCAGACTTCAACAGGAGGCACAATTTGAATTGTGCCCTAAAGGTGAATAGGGGGAACTCCAGGCCTGAAAAATCAGTGTGTATCATCAATCCATCTTTTGAGGAAATACTAATGTGCAAAGAAAGAAGAGAGTGAAACTAAAAGTCAGGATCAGTTATGGGGTGAATTTTGCCCACACAGAATTCATATATTGAAGCTCTATCCTAGAACTTCAAGACTGTTACTTTATAGGACACTGCAGATGTAATTAATTAATTTCAAGTCCTGGTGAGGAGGAGAGGGGTGCCTGGTTGAATATTACTGGTTTGCTTTACATAGAGGAAATTTGTACAGACACACAAGGAGAACATTATGGAAACATGAATGCAGAAATAGGGGTGGATAAGCTAAAAGACTGCCAGCAGCATGGAGCAGATTCTCCATAGCACACAGAAAAAACCACCTCTGCAAACACTGTAATGCCAGACATCTAGCCTCCAAAATGGTGAGACAATAAATTTCTCTTATTTCAGCAATTCAGCATGTGGCATGTATGGTCCTAATTCATGGCAACCCAAGCATCTGGACCCAACTGCACTTGGGAAAGTGAGAATCCATTATTCAAAATACAATTACATAAACTTATAATTAAAGAAGCTAAATAAATCCAAGTTAACAATCAAAACTCATCAACAACTAACTATTTTACTTTTTACTAAGATCTATGCTTTTGAGGTCATTACATCTGTTCTATCTGTACAACAAAAATACTATATAATGGTGTACTTCTGCAGGTCACTGCCCAGTTCCATGATCAGGGACATCATGTTGTTGGTAGCTTGAAATCACTCCTGGTGGAATAATTTACACCATGAAAATCAGTAAATGCTACAAATTGGGGTTTTGGTCCCCTGGAGAGCTTGTCATTAAACATTTACCAACCCACCATTGGTCTAGGGAATCCAGTTGCTCATACCAGTTGCTTTACTTGTTTTTTCTCACTGACTCCCACAATGTCTTCCTTGTCTATTCCATCCCTATACTTCTGTCTTCTTTCTGACCACTGGATGACTGTGGTTTTAGTTCTGAGTTTCTCTAGCAAAGCCAATTTTACACTAGGTGGGCTCCATTATGAATGCCATCTCTTGACATTGTGTGAATGAATAAATGATGTGTAAATAAATGAATCCTCAAAGATAATTTCCAAATTATGATCATGCTACTAATTAACTGTCAAAGCAAAGAGCTGGGAGAAAGGACACTATTTATGACTTGTAGTTACAAACTTTGCTCCTGGGTTTTTGAGAACAACTCTTCTATATCTCAATGTGTCTCTGGTTTAAAAAGAGAAACTCTAGTCCCCTCTACTTAGTAACCCCTTAGGAGAATGTAAAGCTTAACTTCATGAAGGTACTTTGGAAATAAGTGCTGCTATACCAACATCTGGCAGTATTACTATTACTATAGTAGACTTCAAATCCTTGAAGGCACAACTCATGCATGTTCCCAAGAAACTAGATATATGGTGGTGTTAACTTGCAGTAGAAATTAGTGTAAAAATAGAAAGTGCCATAATGTAAAATATTTATCATGTGTTTTTTATGTATAGCTGATACATATTTTTAACAGTGACTTTAAAATGTTCTTATACTGTATGGGTATAATTATTAAGCAATACAGATATAAGTTAACTGAAAAATAATTGTGTAGTTGTAGCAGCATTGAAATGTAAACTCTTAGATGCAGAGAACAAGCTTCGTGGTAATTATACTTGCCATTAAATGATAACATCCAATTGGTATCTAATCTTCAGGCTACAAATAAGCGTGTAATACTGCAAATACACTCTAATTACATGGCTGTTTGTCCCCTGGAAAAGTAATAAGATGAACTACAAGCAGTGTTGCAAATTCCAATGAAGAATTTTATTCAGACTCTAATGAGAGATGCCAGGTGAAGCTTATGGCTTAATGCCCTCCTTATTTCTATCTTCAGTACCAATGATTTTACTATTTAGTTCCAGATGTCAAACTTTATATTCCAATATTATTATCATTACCTGACACTACTGTTACCTAATGAAAACTGACCTAATATTCTATTGACGATTGAACAAATCTTATTTTGGAAATTGAAGCAAAATGTATGTAATTTATTTCTGATAGAGTTCCAATAAAGAAAAGTGACTATTTTTTCCAACTTAAATCCTTGAAAATAATTTTATTATCTCAATTCCTCTACTTCAACATTTTTGTAAAGGAATAATTCTTTTGTTGTTGTTGTTATTTTGGCCTCAACATAAAAGTGCATTATCTAATTCACCTTCTGTGCACAAATGTATAGAGATTCAGTATTTGGTATAGAGCTCAGCAAGTATTTTAAATGAATAAATATTAATTTGAATAGCTTATAAATCTCTATTTACTTCAAGTAAATAAAGGCAAGTACATTTCTCTAATTTTTCAATGAATTAATAAATAATTTTGATGAATGTGTATACAGATTATTCTATAATAAAATTTAAATACTGAAGTGGTTAAAACATCATGTTTTTATGTACATTAATAGATAACTCTTATTCCTATGACTTTAAGCTTGTATATACTTATATAAATTCCCAACAAGTAGACTAGGAAGTGGTAAGAAAATGTAACATTAAGAATTAAGAAATGGATAAAGAATATGCTTCCAAGTTTGCTAATTTATGATATTAATTAGAAACTTTTTTTCCTTGTGTTCTCTAGATGCTTTAGAAATAAAAAGTTCTGAAATCATTCTCAATCACTCTACCATTTTATCTACCTGAAAAATGACTACTACTATAGTAGCTAATGTTTACTGAGGACATATTTTTCTCTGCCACCCTTTGGCATTTAATTTATGAAACGGCTGGACAGTTGGTAAAGCAGAGACTGAACAGAGCCAACCCAGGGCTGCCCTAAACCACATGCCTTTCAGTGGATGCTGCTGCCAGCGCTATCCCAGCTTTCAGCCTCTGCCTTTCCTCCCATACATGGCTTCCAGCTGGTGTTGCTTTCTCTTCCCATCCAGTAACCCGTACACCACCAACCAGGCCTCTGCTAGAGGTCTCCCACTCCTGCAAGATTCTTATTGGCCCTGCTTCCTATCTCACACCACATGAAAAATCTATTTAAACCACGTGATTCCTACTTACATACTTCTGTTCTAGACTCCAGATTGGTGAATCAGAATGCATCCGCATGCTGGAATGGTGGCTTAGCCCGAACCCCATAGGTAAGCACCTTTTGGACCTTCCAAATATAGCTCTTCATTTTGGTTATTTGTATCCTTTAATATCCTATGTCATAAACCTGTATTCTGCTAAGTGAAACATAATAAAAAAAATTAAAAGTTATGTTCTTTTCTTGAGGCAAAAAGCTTTTTTTGAACACTCTCTCCTCCTACCCCCACTTCTCCACCTCCACACACTCCATTGCACAACACATACAGGAATAAGGAGTAACTAATGTTGATAGAATATTTCTGAATTTCTTAAAAGAGTTTGGAAGGAGTCAGTATAATTTCAGTATTTAAAAACTGTTGCTTTGTAGTTGTTAACAGCAGCAGATTAAATCTAGAGTTTTTCATGAGTTTTTCATAAGATACACTATAAAAGCTAAAAAGTCACTATCACAGAAATTTCCAGTACTAATATAAATGATCCTCCATCCTTGCATTTTTACATCCCCAATATCCTCCCTTTCCCTAAGATAGAGGAAAGGATATGTTGTGATAGACCCTCCTCGTTCGGTGTTCCTAAGACATGCGGGGTTGACTGTTGTTTCCAGGATACTGTACATTAAGGATGGAATTTTAATCAGATCAAGAACCACAGAATAACTAGCCTTTGAAAAGTATTTTTATTCTATACATTTTTTTATTTGCTTTCTTCCCTATCACCCCATAGAGAGATTTAAGGTACCTGGGACAGGCTGTTGTAAAGTATTCCCTTTTCCAGTTGGTGACAAAAGAAAAATCCAAATTTATAAACAGAGTTTCTCATGTTATGCCACCTTCTTCAAGGCCTGAAAAACAAAGATGTAGTATAATAAAGTATCTATATTTTTCTTTTTACAAAAATATTCAAAACACTTTTTTAAAAAGGCTCTTCTCTTTCTCTTTCTCCCTCTCTCTGTCTCCGTCTCTGTCTGTCTGTCTGTCTCTCTTTCTCTCTCTCTCTCTCACACACACACACAATGCACAGACACACTAATAGCTGTCATTTATTTGATATCTCATTTCGTTTCCTAGCTATTCTGTATCTAAATCTAAATTTTGCTCACAATAGTAATGTTAAGTTGTACCCCACCTTCTGGGAATAATATTAGCTGTTAAGTTGTGCGTTTACCAATTCCAGAATTTACTGATCCAAATTTTGGTCTGTGTTGTATTTATCTCTTCCTTTTCTCTCACATTTATCATCATTTTCTGCTTGTATATCTGTCCATTTGTCTTTCTTTCCTTTAATTTCTGTTCCATGGTCCCCAGATAGAAAATGAAATATTAGGTTTGTCAAGCGTATATCATTGTTTAAATGCCTGGAGATGATGGGTTAAACAGACCAATCAATGAAACAAACCTCCAGTGCATTGCAGAGGCTGCAAGGGATGTTCCCGTTGGCTCTTTAAGACCTAACAAGTCAATAACCTATTAATATCATATTCTTCCAGTCACCTCTACACAATTCACATGTGACTTTTTAGAACAAAACTTTACAACTTGTAGTGAATTAAACAGAAAAATGTTTGTTGCAAAATCCAAATTAAAAAACAATTGCAAATTCATTTGTAGAGCAAACTGGAAATCACATGATTATAACTATGAAACACCACAATTACTACAGCTACACTAGGAATATTATAAATGCATAATATTATCCAAATTGATAAGTAGTGAATCAAATTGAATCCATGTTAACCACATGAATGTCCCAAAAGTTAAAAGTCCTTTAAATAAGAAGAAAAAGATCCTTGCACTGTAGGAAGTTTACATGGGAAAAAGATAGCTCGACAAACTAAACCTTTTTTGTTCCTTTTTCCCATTTTGCATATTAAAGGATCAAAATACAGTCACTATCAAAAAATATGTCTGGAAAGAATTACTTATTCTGTTTAGAACAAAGTTGTTTAGTGGATGTATCTGATAATACTTTGCATTAATAAAATAATTTATGCACATATATAAGATATTAGGAATGACATCTGAATTGAAAATTTGATAACTTATTTTTAGATTATTCATATTTTGAAAATTTTGTCTGTTTGCTTGTGTTTCAGAAATTTCAAAAAATTTCTGGAAATATGTTAATATAATTCAAAAGCTCCAAATATTAACTCATTCATTCCAAAACTGAATTTATATCATTGTTTCAAGCAAAATGGAAATCAATGAGTTAGTCAATTTTCAGAAGTGAAATTTGTCACTGCAGCATATCACAGGATTGAAAGTGTTGGGTGATTAAAATAATTCCTTAACCTTTAGTGTCTGCAAATAAAGCTATCCCTAACATCACAGTCAAGGTCCCAGTTTTGGAATCAGACAGATTTCACTTCAAAAACTACTTCTGGATCCTCCCTGGTAGCGCAAGAGATTAAGGCACTATGAAGCTATCCACAGCCACTACAGCACAAGTTCATCCTACGCCAGTGAGCGGACCCACATGGTACAGCAGACTTCTTTCTTGCCCACTACTCCCCTCAGCAGTGTATTTCAGAAGATCCAACTGTTCTGCTCCTCAGTCTGTATTTGGTGACTCCTCTGAACCCCCACATCTCTGGCCTGCCCCCCAGCTCTTGTATGCATAAATAAATATATAAATATTTTTTAAAAACTGGCTTCTTACTCAGCACTTACATGACCTCAATTTTTCTGAATACCCATATGCAAAATGGAGAGGTAACCTCTACCTCAATGGATTTGATGAAGATTAAATCAAATGTTACTATCAAATAGTTTTGTATAGGAAAATTAAACAAAGGGTCAGGAAAAAAACAAAACTTGCAAATTCACCATAGAATTAAGGAAAACAGAAAGGAGGGGGAGGAGAGGGATCAAAAGAGGGGAGGGAAGAGCATAAGGAACTGTGGTGATGGATCACAGGTGACGTGGTAGGGAGAGGAACACAGGGACTACAGCCGAGGGAGAAGAATGATGTAAGAAAATAAATCATAAAAAGAAAAAAATGAATAAATCAAGTGTTGTATCATAATGAATTCAGAACCCATTGCCCAGTACGGGCACAGCATGAGCACCTAATAAATGGGAAAGAATGAAATTTATTTAATTCAGTCACTTAAGAACTCTGGGCATAATTTGCTCATATATCCCTTCTCAAATATTCTTTATATTTTCTGAGCTTATCTACCTATTTTACTATAGGGATGTAGTTTGCGATGAACATTATCAAGCTATAAAGCAACCCAAGATCTACTTTTCTTTTCTTTTTTTTTTTTTAAAGATTTTATCTATTTATGCATACAAGAGCTGGGATACAGGCTAGAAGCATGGGGGCAGGAGGCGGGGAACAGGTAGGGTGGAGAGGATTCACCAAAGACAGAGCCAGGAGCAGAACAGGTAGATGGACTGAAATACACTGCTGAGGGGAACAGCGGGCAAGACAGGAGAGGTCTGATGCGCCCTGTGGGTCCCCTCCCTGGTCAAGTATCACACTCCCAACGCATGTAGAAGCCCCACAATGTGGAACTCAACCCTTTGTGCCACCAGGGAGGCCCTACTTTTCTTTTGTGTTGGCACAAGAAGATTATCCATATCAAGCATGTAGCAATGACAATGAAGGATCATCTCATTCTAGGTGATAGCAGTGAGTCAAGCAATCACAATATGATTCATTTTGGGGGAAAATACTGTGTTTTAACCCAGATTACAAGGATATATTTTTTCTAGCCTATATATGATACTTCCAGCTTCTCTCTTAAGTAACCCAAATTGTTTTTGTTTGTTCGTCAAACATTTATTGAGTACCTGCTGTGTCCAATACCATGAAACAGAGTTGAAATTTAACTGTGAAAATAGCAAACATTGCCTATTCTCAGGGTTTTTTTCCCTTTTATTCTGTATACATGACACCTCCAACATTTCATTTTCTACCCATATAGGTTTCTATTTAAATGTTTCATCACAAGCTTTAGATACTGATTTTTTTAAATAAAGTTCACTATCTGATCTCTTCTTTTTCAACAAGTTTCCCATTCTGCCCCACTTTTTGACTAAGTTTTCTTACAATTTTTACAGTCTAAAACATAGTCCTCAACTCTGGCTATATTTTAGAATCACCTAAATAGATTTTTTTAAAATTTTGATACCCAGGTTGCAATCCAGATAAATTAGGTTGGAATTACAAAGAGTGGAACCAAATCATAAATTTACTTAACTCTTCTGGTAATTCTATTGTGCAGTAGAGACTGAGACTCTTTGCTCCGAAGTTTTACTCTGCATCTATCACCTAACTCACTTCTTTGTTGTCTCACTCTTATTTATCCATTAAGACACAAGTCAGCTGTTCTTTCTCCTATGAAGTCTTTTCTGAACCCAAACCACATTCTACTCTCGCATGGGGAAATACATTGGTTCCCTAGTGTTACACAACAAATTACCACAAACTTAAAAGCCTAAGAGACACTTATAAATTCTTGGTTTTGTAGCTCAGAAGCACAGTGTGACAGGGTTCTCTGTTCAGAATCTCAGAAACCTGAAATGAAGGTGTCAACTAGTACCAAATGTGTCCTCAACTGGAGTTTTGATCAGGAAGGGATCCAGTTCCAAGCTCCCTCAGGTGATTTGCAGAAATTATTTCCTTGTGGTGGCAGGACTCTTGCACCATTGTTTTGTTAGCTGGCAACTGCTGTCAGGTTCTAAAGCTGTTCTCAGATACTTGCCACAGGTCCCTCCATAGGCCACCCCACTCTTCAAATACCTCTGACTTCAGGAAGAGCCCAGTTCCTCTTAAGGACCCTTCTGAGTAAGTTAGGCCCACCTGAACAATTTCTCTTTTTGAGTAGTTCAAAGTCAACTTTGATTAGTAATCTAGTTATGAAATCACTGCCTATCATATTCACAGGTTCTGCATACACTCAACATGAAGGACTTAAATTAGAAATTGGGAATCTGGAAAGTCATTTTTGGAGTCTGCCTCCATTCCCAAAGCACCTGTGCTTACCACATTCCTTTCCACATGCATTGTTCCTACTTCACCAGAACCAAATTCCAGGAGAGCAAAGACCATGTAGTATTCATTTCTGTTTTCCCAACATATAGCTCAAATCCTGGCTTAAGGTAGATGTCCACCAAGATTTACCAAGCATTCCTAGAGTGCACACACACAAATCAGATATTTTGCAAACTAGAAAATAAAACAAGCACAAATTTGAATGATCTTGAAGAAGATACAACTAATTCCATAATTTCAAAACTTAAAGGATGACTTCAAAAGCAGACTAATAAACATTACAGTATTTTTTCTTTGCAGAGTTTTAACTAATTTCATTATTTATAAAATCATTATTGTTCTAAAATATGAATGAGCCTTTTTTCATGTTTATTTTCTGTGAAGCCGAAGAGTCTTTTTCCATTTTGCATCCTATTGTGATGGTTTGAGTTTTCCCTCTATTGGTCAATATGCCAAATACATCATTCATTAACGCACAATATCCACATGAATGGATATAATTAATTGATCTTTATGGTATGATCATAAAGTTAAATGTGTAATGCAATACTTCTGCCTTGAAGGTGTTTAGCACAGTGAAGAATGGAAACTGATATTTATATTACATTTCTGGCACTCCTTAATCCTAACTTCAAAGTAAGTTACCCCTAGAGTCTTCAGTATTTCATCCGTAAAATGGAGGTAGGATATTTTTTGAATGTGTATTGAAGACTTTGAGATGTGTTAGGTGAGAAGATGATACAGTATAAATAGTGATAATATTGATAAAATGGCAATAATTCACCCAACCCCCATCTTACCCAATATAGAAAGATTTGCTGAGGAGAAGAAAAAGTAAATTGTGCCTTTACCGCTCTCTGATTCTAGGAACTAGTTGAGAGAATATCTAATCTAAATTTTTAATGTGATCTAAAGTAAATATAAAATTATAAATTTTATAATGCATTTTGACCAAAATCTCAAAACCGAATGAGAAAACAGTAACAAACTCCTTTTTTCAAAGTTAAACAGGAGAAATTATTCCCAGATATAATGTTGTTAGAAAAATCTTCTATCCTATAATACTAGGCCAGCACTCTCCAATAACAATAGTGCAAGTCAAATATAGTCTCTTAAAGTATTCTAGAAGCCACATTTTAAAAAGTTATTTAAAATGTGAAATTAATTTTATTATTTCATTTAACAGAGTATTTCCAACATGTTATTTCAACATGTAATCAAAATAATTATGAGAAATTTTACATTTTTAACAAATATTCAAAATCTTGTGTGTATTTTGCAGTTACGAAATATTTCAACTCAAACTAACTAAAATCATGCTCTTAATAACCACATGACTTGTCTGTATTTTTTATGTGTTCATCATGAAAGCCTTAAGAACATATCTGTCAGTCACTGACCACATGGTGTTCGAAAATTTCCAGTTGCCAGTCACCATAGCCATTCTAACATTAGTGTTTTACTCTGGTATCTAACCACAAATGATAGTGTCATTTTTCTTTGTGCTTGATTCAGTATTGGGTTGTTTTGTTCACCATGGCCACTAAGCATGCAAAATCCACTGTCAGTGTTGCATTTACACAACAACAAAATAATCTGCAGATGAATTTCTCACACCATATCCTGCCATTAAATGATTTAGACTGTATTTATGTCTATGTATACTTTTGAGTATGTTTAACCCAAACACTTGGGGAAAACAGGATTCCTTCACACAAATAAAGAGGATCTGATTTGACTCATCTTGGAAACTTGTGCAAGACTTGAGTGCTCTCTCTCTCTCTCTCTCTCTCTCTCTCTCTCCCACTCATTTCCATCTTCTTCTCTTAAAATTAACCTCCAGAGAAGAAAACAACACTAAGGATTGGAGTACCATAACAGGGAGGCAGGGGGTCATCTCTGTGAACAGTTTGACACTTTTACCTTTATGAAAAATTACATTAAATCTTATTTTTTCATTATTTTTCTTCCTTCTGATACAATCTCTGGTTTACTGCCAAATTCCCACAACTGACAGTAACTTTGCTCTAGTCTTGTAGTAGGGACTTTTAAAGGATGCAAAATAAAGTACAGCCTTCCCCTTGTCATCCCTCCTTTGTGAGCAGGGTACCATTTTGAGGGAGGATACAGGTTTGAGACTGCCAGAAGAGACAGGCATCAGTAGTAGAGGCCCCTGGCAGGCTTTGAGTGATGGCACAGGAGAGGAATAGCCACATCAGGCTCTCCTCTCTTTTTTTCCCTCTGGTATATTATAACTAGAACCTTAAGGAGGAGTCATATTCTTGGGTTATTTCTTCAGTTTTATTGATATTAAGAGATAATTTAGGGCCTCCCTTGTGGCGCAGTGGGTTGAGTAGCGCACTGTGGGGCGGACCGCAGCCACTATAGCGCAGGTTCTGTCCCTGCCGCCGGTCGGGGAGGGGACCCACGTGGTGAGGCAGACCTCTCCTGCCTCGCCCGCTGCTGCCCTCAGCGGTGTGTTTCAGCGGGTCTGCCTGTTCTGCTCCCCGCTCTGTCTCTGGTGAATCCTCTCACCTCCCACTTTTCTCATTGAAAGAAAGAGGACTGGTTAAACGGATGAGATAATGATCTGTGATTTGCCCAGTGATATGCCAGAATTCTTCCCTTCATTCGCAGACTGTGTGCCAACACAAATTTCCATACAATCTGATTTGCTAGAGTGACAAAGTCTCTACAAAGACTATGGGCACATCAGATGCTCTAGAAATAGTCTGAGTGCTAGAGTAAGTAAAATATTTGCCCAAGTTTCCTGATCTGCAATTTTTGAAATCTTTTCCACATGTACACATAAACATGTAACATACATGCCCAACAAGAAGAGAGAGAGAAAACTGTTACTGTGAATTAGGCAATTTAGCATCTTGATTTTTTTGGGCTCCTTGGTTTCCTTTGCCTTAACCACAACAATGTTAGTAACCCCCTGTTAATCCAAATAAAAAGAGAGTGAATCCGCTATGCAAAAACCAAACCAACACACGCACACACACAAGCTTCTTCAATTATCACATTCTGACCCCATAGGAAATATGCTCCATCAAAAATGTAGTTTCAATCAGTACCCTATCTTTGAAATAATTCAACATATTTGATAAATCATCTGCATCTGGGAACAAATGAGCACACACTAACTTACAAACATGTTCTTCATAAGTGAAGATAAAAGACACTTTCTCCTGGTGGATACAAGTGTCAGGTGAATGGGCCACTAAGAGCTGTGTCCTGTCCTCAATGCCAGTGGTTGCAATGCTACTTCCCAGTGCCTTTAAAAGATAAAACTACCCATAGACAAGGCTTCTGCCAAACTTGCTCTAGGAATTGGAGTTCCAAGAATAAGGCTTCATCTGTCAGAAAGTTATTCAGAAAGATGGTGGATCAGAAGGGAGTCCTTGTTGCATAGCTTTTTCAGTAAATCATAATTTTAAATTATTAGCCATAATTAATGCAAAAAATCCTATGTGTATAGACAGATAAAATAAGACTAAAATCATTTATCATTTCACTAGTAACAAAACAGTTGAAATCTGTCTAATGAATTATATGTTGTATTAACTGAAAAGTAAGATGAAAAATCTGTGATCTACTCTGAAAACATTTAGGGATAAATTTGAAGTTCCAATTCACTGAACATATCTATAAAGTTTATTATAACTCGAAAGTTGCCAGCTTAAATTGGCTTCTTCTTAAAGACTGGAGTGTGTAAATTGCATAGAGATAGAGAAAAAGGCGTTGTTTCTCACCAAAAATAGAGCTCAATTTCAAAGAAACTTGAATTATTCCGTCTAATAGAAGTTACCTACCACAAAAAGATAGTGTGAAATGTGACAATTGCAGGTCATGTGTACCCTCTGTCAAAATATTTCTCATATTCTTTCAACTAAATATCTATTCTTGATCATGTCTGTGTCCCTGTTCTATATAAGAACTGTTTCTTGTGTTTAAAATATGAAAGTTAAAAATGTCAAGGATGATCTCTTGTCAGTGCATTTAACTGATTTTACTTTTTCTATACAAAGAATAACCAAAAGTGTTAACCTATCTGTATAGTGAATATTTAATGAATATTATGACTACCATTTTATGAATTTGAGTAATCATCTTTTATTACTAAGTATATGTGCTAGCAAATATACTTGTGTGAAAAAATATATTTGTGTATATAGATATTTGATGTACTTTATGAAGAAAAGTTGAACAGTTTTTAAAATAGTCAAGAAACTAAAGCACCTAACTTTAAGAAATTTAAAAATTGATCATGATTTCATGAAAGAATAATCAGGGAATTTTAAAAATAAGTGGTCTAATCTATTCAAGCTATTAAAACACATAAATCTACTATAATGGAAACAGCTTAGTATTCCATTGTTTGCTTCTCCCTTTGAATGCCTTTAATTTCAGTTGCAGTCTCTGTTCTTTATTCTCCAAGTCTTGCAGTTTTCTTTAGCTTTATCTCTTTGAAAGAAGCTCTTTGGGAGTTCATGAAAAATAAGGTAGTCTACTTCTGAGGTTGTCTGGCCTCAGTGAATTATCTTTTCCTGTCACCATACAAGAATTAACACATGAGAATTCATAGGATACAGTGTATCTGATGTTCTAAACACTAGACACAAAGGCAGTGTGGGATATCCAAAGTGTTTAAGTAATAATGGCTCAACTCTGTGAGTGCTAACCAGAACACACACAGTGCCCACAAGATTAAGCAGCAAGTCAATTAGAACATCTACTGAAGCAGTCTGGTCATTATGTCTTCTTCCAGACAACTACTTAACCCTCTCTCACTTCAAACTGTTGTGTACATCTCATTTACCACTAAGTCTTCACATCAAGTAATACAGGATTGATTTGGAAAGTACCAACAAGCAATGAATTGTCATAATCAAAGATATTTATGCCAAACCAAGTTCTTTCCTCTCCAGACTTTTGCATCTGTGGTTCCCTGTGTCTGGTACATGCCCGTGATAGCACTTCCTTCTCTATTACCCCTCTCTTAAAATTGCCTGCTCATGCTTGGACTTCTCTAAATAATACATAAGTTATTCCATAATGTGATTTATTTAATTCCTCAATTTATTGGCCCCAATAGAGACATGATTTTCCTCAAAACTTTGCCCATCTCCAAAACATTGTATTAACTGGTTATGTAAATTGTCAGTTTTCTGAGACAGTGTCGTTGCTATATTTATCATAGCTTTTATCCTAGATTATGTAATGACCTCTTTATTTTTCCACTTCCCTCAATAGACTGCGAATTCCAAAGGAGAAGTACTAGGCATATTTTTGCTAATAATATATTCTCAGCACCCCAAACCAATAAAAACAATCAACTTGTAGTTAGCTTCTTTGGGACTATAATGACATTAAAAAATATCCTTCAGGTAGGGACCTCCCTGGTGGCATAAGGGTTTAGGTTCACAGAACTATGAAGCTATCCACAGCCACTGCAGTACGAGTTTGATCCCCAACCAGGGAGGTGACCCACATGACACAGCTGACCTCTCCTGTCTTGCACACTGCTGCCCTCAGCAGTGTAGTTCAGTAAGTCCACCTGTTCTGCTCCTTATTCTGTCTCTAGTGAGTCCTCTCCCCCAATGCCGCACCTCTGGCCTGCACCCCAGCTCTTATATGCATAAATAAATAAATATTTAAAAATATATATATCATTGAGGTAGTGGCTGGAACTTTGGTGGTAAGTAAGTCAAGCATGTGCACATATCAAGGTCTGAAGTTGTATCGCTAAAATTATATATACTTATATATATATATATATATATTAGAACTGGGGTGTAGGTTAGAGGTGCAGTGTGGGGAGTAGATTCACCAGAGACAGAATGGGTAGCAGAACAGGTAGATGTACTGAAATACACTGCTGAGGGGAGCAGTGGGCGAGACAGGAGAGGTCTGCTGCGCCATGTGGGTCAGCTCCCTGGACAGGGATTGAACTTGTGCTGCAGCGGCTGAGGATAGCTTCATAGTGCTGAGCCTTAACTCTTTGCAGCACCAGGAAGGCCCTCTTCTAGTAAGCTTTAAATGCATGCTTTGAGTTCGAAAAGAAATAAAGGTAACAAATGATGAGGAACTCAGAACAGAGAATTGTTATTGAGTCGGTACACCTCTGTCAGAGGAGCTAGACCATGAGCTGCACTGGAAAAGCTGTGTTAGATTTAGAAGTGTGATTTCTAAATATTAAGAATTCATGAAACAATATATTTTTAATGGACACTTACAGCATGTTGCCAAATCTTAATTATTCTAAGGAATGCCATTAGAACCAAAAATAACTCCAATTGGAATACTCTTCATTTTATTTTGAAAGGTATAAAATTAGTGTGTGTGTGTGAGCATGCACACGCACTTGTGTGCACTTGCATAGTCTCATTTCCCTTCATAAAATTGCAGTGAGTACTGACTCAAACCCATGTAACAGTCCTTAGAAACCTTTGATCTATATAGATACAAGGACTCAGGAATTCTCTTTTTTCACTCATTGAAATAAGAAAAAGATAGCCAGGGTGTAGGTTTCACAGATGAGAGGAAATGTTAACTAGATAGGTGGGAGGGGCAAAATGCCTGGCCCCAAAATGATTTCACAAAACTCTTCCTTCCACAGCACCTGACTCACATATAGAAATCCCAATGTTTCCAGAAGAAAAAAACACTCCACTGCCTACCAAGAACATATGAAACACCCACTCTATTCCTGCACTGGATGAGGACAGGGAGGCAGAAAGAGAGATGCCTGCTGTGCTTTCTTCACAGAAGGACTATGGGACACCTGAATGACTATGAAATAGCAGTCAGCAGAGCACTGGATTCCACACCATCGGAATCTCCAAGATGGAGGTAGACACATGATTTTTCAGGTTTGTAATTATAGAGAAGAAATTGAAGACTACAAAACAGGAAGAGGAGCAACCCCAGTTCTCTTCTCCTCTCACTCATGCATTGAATTCCACAAGTCTGAATCTCCTCCTAAGCCCATAGACAACTCGTCTTGAAGCCCTGCACCTGCGCCATCATTGTGCATGGGGTGCTCTATGGATTCATTTCCTTTTGTAAAGTAAATTCCTTGAAAGATGTAAATTACCAGCCTAGAGTTCATTATTTGCTCCTACTCAGAATTAAGAATATTGAATGTACTTCATCCAGTGTATACGTGTTCTATTTGGATATTAGAAGATTTGGCTTCTATTTCTTTACTCCCCCAATCTCTGTTACATATATATGTATGTATATATATATATATATACATACATATATATATAGTCTCATTTCCAACTCATAAGCAACATTTCTTAGAGGAAAGCACCATAAAACATCTAGGTCATGCTCATTAGTTTTTGCTCACTGGTTCTGGAGTCTTTGAAAAAGCATGCAAATCTGTGTCTTTTAGGCTTGTACCTCTCTTTACATAGGATCTTGCACGTATCTAGGCTCAGAAACTTCCAAACTAACTTCCCACACCATATTCACCTGGATGGGCAATTATCGAGGCTTTCGTGATTTCTAACTGTGTCAGATTTATTCTACTTCTGATTGACTTAGCACTTCTAATATGAAGAAGTAACAAATAGCATCAAATATTTCAAGACATTTCCCACAACACTTGAAAAACACTAGTATAAAATTCAAACATTCATCAGTGGAGGAATGGTTGGCTACATTCCAGGCTGTGGAATATTGTCATGCAGCTGTTATAAAAGGAGTGATTTGAAGTATGTATCTAACCAAAGAGGATATTCATGATATTAGGTTAAAATGAAACTAAGTTTCACAGACACTGCTATAATATGACATCATTTTTGTGGAAAGCAAAAATTTATATGCATAGATGTGCTTGTACATGCTGATATGAACATAAGAAAGATCTGGAAAGATGCACACCAAGCGTTTATAAAATTGGTCTCATTAAAATGGCAATGGGGGCAGCAGGTAAAACTTTCATTAGATGCCTTGGTACTGTTTTACATATTACAACCAGAATGTGTTACTTTTAATTATGAAAATATAACAATATAATAAATATAGTTTAAAAGGAAAAATAGGTGCCTTGTATTGTGGGACTATATTAAAATTCCAAAGCAGGAGAGCTTGACTAATTTAGAATTTGTGAATTTTGATTCCTCCATAGGTGACATCTCAAATATCATAACTAGATAACGACAACCTTAAATTTTTATGCCAGTTTTGAACATTCTTGGAGGATGATTGAAGGCCACTGCTTTCAATACAAAAGAAAGAATTTTTATACCAGCCAAGTATTTCCCAGGTTCTGCTCTCAGGTACTTTTGCCCATGACAGGAAATATCAGAAGCTTGTAAATCATAACCAGAATGTTCTGAGAAAATTTCTGTTCTTGGTTCTCTCTGCCAATTATCTGTCCACTGACAAATAATTAAAAAATAGTATAAGTGATGTGACATTTTAAGGAGCAAGAAAAATAGCAGACGAGCCTGTAGTAGGCTGCCAGGTGCGCCACTACTTAGCGCCTTCGCAGTCTTGTCATGAAGTGAAGTTATGACACCAAGTTGTCCTACTAAAGGCTTTTTCTCTGTGGCCTTCTAATTTTTACAATGGCTCTGTAATGCTTCCTTTTCTACCCCCTGATCTACACCCCTGTCTGTCTTTCTTCCCCTTTCCAACCAGACACAAAAGCCTAGTTATTTCATTTCCTTTCTAGATGAACTGTGAGCACTTAAGATTTTGCAAAGATAAAGACTGTGCTTTTTCAGTTTTTCAGCAATAGCATGGTACATTCTGCAGTTATAAAAATTCTACCCTTTTACAGTTCAGAGACTTAGCAACCATGGTACCCCAAGAATAAGAATCCAGTTACCAGATTCTTTAGGAGATTAAAACTACTTTCAGACAGGCACTGCATCACATGAATTTGCAGGAAAATTAATCACAATCCTGTTGAATGGAACCTTCATTTGTCTAATTTTTACTTTATTCATGCATTAGTGTCATCTTGCCCCATTCCAACGAAACGTTTTGATCTTCTCCCATTTCTAGTCAGCATGATCACATGTGACTAATCAGATTGCCATTGGACCCATCCTTTATTCTAACAATTTGTCTGCTCCTGTCACTCATCCAATCCTCTCCCCTTCTTTCCTCACTTTTATCCCTTTCACCCTCTCCTTTGGCCTCATATTCCACTCATTACAAAAGTCTTGACTTCTGCCCATCCCTTCTTTCAGAAACTGTACCATCTTTGTCTCAGATTCACTGGTCCTCCAACAGGCCACCCTGAGTGGGTTTGAGGTCCACCTTAGATAATACTTTCTGCTCTGGTAAAGGTTGTGCTCACACACATAGAGAGTCCTCTCAGAAAGGCATCATGGCCATACCATGTATTGTAATTTCAAGTCCATTAAAGGAGGATAGGATGGAGCAGAGGTTATAAAGTGGAATCAAGTTTCCTTTATCAATGGTTCCTACTAAAACTCTTATAGAGGTTAGCACAGCTAGTGCCTACATTCACAGACAGATTATATTTTATTTTTTTTTTATTTTTTTTAAAGATTTATTTATTTATGCATACAAGCACTGGGGTACAGGCCAGAGGTGTGGGGGGTGAGAGGATTCACCACAGAAAGCAAGGAGCAGAACAGGCAGATCAACCGAAGTACACTGCTGAGGGGAGCAGCGGGCACAGCAGGAGAGGTCTGCTGCACCATGTGGGTCCCGCCCTGGCAGGCAGCAGGGATCGAACTCGTGCTGCAGTGGCTGCGGTTTGCTTCATAGGTTGTTGCTTAACCCACTGCGCCACCAGGGAGGCCCAGATTATATTTTAAAAACCTTCATACATTTTATATAAATTCATGCAAAAAAACAAATAAAATAACTGTGTTACTCAAGCGATCCTTCAAGATGCAGAAGAAATAAGAAGGGTAATTGTTGAGCTTACTTAGTAGCTCCTAAAGAATGGGGATGAGACCAAAGTTGGGTTTTCTCTCCTATCCTCTATTTCTCTGTTCTGCCCCATCCTCTTACCCACCATACTCTAAGGAGTTTCTTAGAAAGTGCACATGACATTGCAGCCTGGATCCCAGATTGTGAGACTGAACTGGGCAAGCACAGTCCTGCCCTCACTGGTAGATGGATCAAAATATCCCACCCTGGATCCTTGAGTCAATTACTAAACACATAAAAATAGAATCATGGTTCTCCTAACAACAATATTTTTTTCCTGAGTAGCTATGTTATCCAGGCTCTAGGAGTCAGTGATCTATACTTTGAATACAGATGTTCTCTATTATCAAACAGTTATTTTTAATTCAAGATTTATTATTTTCATTTCTGTTTTGCTATACGTATAAAACTAGAAACTTTTTTTAAACCTTAATAGAGTAATTATTCATGTGAATCATGGTGTTATTTGGTGAAAATATGCTATCATATATACAAAATAATCTTCTTATTATTGCCAATGTAGGAAAGATATGAAGTCTTTTTTAAAAATGTATTTGATGCACAGCTCCTGGGTATGTGGGCCAATCTCAGCCAATTAGAGGCTATTCATTAAGACCCAAAAAGTGTTGCCTGGGAAGCAGATTAATAATGACACAGACCTCTTTCAGGTTTCATGACAGGGCCTATTCTTTGCTAAATGTATCACATTTGAGAGTCTGTAGCCTGTTAAGTATATTCATTAGAAAAAAAAATAGTTATAATTTCCCAAGTTTGGGGATTACTTTTTTGAAATTTTTCATATTTGCACTGACTCCATTTTCTCAATAACTTGAGGATACAGATAACAGTTTAAATTCACTAGCCATTCTTTGGAAACTTTTGATAACCTTTCTATTAGCAATGTGTGCAAATGAGTTGGTAATTCTGAAATGCTGCTTTCAATGACAACCACTCTTTTTAATTTTCCACTTTCTTAATTTCCCTTTTCCCAAACTTTCTGTCTTACCTTTGGTTAAACATGGGTGCTACTTGAAGTAAATAGAAATGATCTACTTGAAGGTAGATTTGGGTTCAGATTCCTACTCTAAATTTCCCTTGCTTTTCGTTTTACTCCCTTCTCTGTCTTCTTTCTTCTCTCTGCCCTCTCCAGAATAGTTGCCATCACTAGCCAATGTGCCCTGTCACTAGCGCATCTAATCTGTCATAGCCAGAACCAGGCACCAGGAGCAGGGCCACAGAAGACAGCGTGCATTCTCTGTCCTCCAGATTAATCAGGAAGACCAGATGTACACAATATCCTTCCTGCCCTTACTCCTTTATCCTATGAATGCTTACTGAGCATCTACTTTATATCAGGCTCTGTGCTAGGTATTAAAAAAGAGAGATCACAGCTTAACAATAACACATATAAAATATAAAAATCACCAAAAATCTTATTGACCAAAGGTATTATAGAAACCCAGAAGAAAAATGATTTTAAGTTGAAGAACTCATAGAATCTAAATAGAAGAGATACTGTGAGAAAATGTAATCCTAACTCCTTGAAAATTGAAATCTGCTTTATATAAATTTGAAGAGTTCTATAAGCCAGATAGTAGATATATACTTTGTGCTTGATTTGGAGTTGTGGATAAACAACTGACATCCAAAGATCTGAGTTTAAGTTTAAACTGTTTTTTAAGCTGTTTTTTTAGCCAGCATTAAATATTATGGAGGTATAATATTGCACCATAGATATACTATTTGCTAAGTGATATTGCTAAATTTCATTAATTTGTCCTTAAAAATGAAATTTATTGAACTTTGAAAAGGAGAGTTATTGAGAGAGAAGATTATAGCATCACTTTTAAGAGTCTCTACAGTACAACAAAACTAAAGGTTCTGTATTTACAATAATTAGCAGAACAAGAATAGGAATTCCAACTGTGAATGTACGTTACAACATTACTCTTTCTGTCAAATAGGTGGAAGATAAAGTCAAATGAAATTTCTTAATATATTGCCAGACATATACACACTTTACCTGTACATATATTGCCAGACATTATGCTTTGACCTTAAAATTATTTTTTTTAGTTCTGATTCAGCTTTTCCAGTATTTTTTAAAGAGTCCTGGTATAGTTTTCAAGCTAATTATTTACCAAGTAGGAATTGGAGTGGATGCAGTCTGGAAGAAGTCCATTTTAATGTAATTGTTCTTGTGTTTAGCACATCCTAGTATTTGTCATCTGTTGCTCTTGCTTTGCATTCAAAGGGTTTTGGATATGATGTCCTTTAAAAAAAAAACCTGCGGTATTGTGTAATACAGCACCACTTCATTGTAATGCAGAATGCATAGCTTCAAGTGTTTGCAACACTCTCCAGCCAGTTCCTTTCACACTGAAAATAGACATAGGGCCAATGTGAATGCATGCTTTTTTTTTTCCCTCCAGCTCTACTAATCGTGCAGCTGACATTTTAGCAAACAATTAGGCATTCAAGAAAGTTTACGAAATTTAAAGCCAAATGGCTGGCCACTCCCCACCAATAATCTCCAAGTCATATATTTTGCCAAAAATTGCCCCAAGAAAATATGGTAACTTTAAAGAGACTAACTCAATCTTTACTCAGCAGGAAAGCCACTTGGACTGACCCAGCCTGACTATTTAATTTATTAAAGTTCTTTTTTATTGGTGGTGTGATTGTTTTTATTAGAAACAAAGACATTTGGGGAAATCTTAACTAGTCTTACCTAAAATTTTTGTCATTTATAAAACATGATAACTTATTTTAAAGAAATCTGCATTAAATCTCCACTCAGTTTTCTTTATGAGGGGATTACAGGGAAGAGTGAATGTCCAATACAGAGGTTACTTTTCCAGTTCTAGAAGTTTTCATTCCCAAGGGGGTTACTAAGAAATTGTCAACAAAGTTCAGTTGACGTGAAAAGAAGAAAGATCCTTTTCTTCACAGTCCTGATGCATCCTGAAGGTTACACAGAAGTAATCTATTGGACCACAACCTGGCCAGTCCCCAGGTACCCCCAGTAATAGCCACACACATGGTTTTATATGGTCCTAAACTGTCACTGATGGAGATCCTTGGAGTTCAGGGTTGGAGGGAGCCCTTTCTGGCACTTCTTTCACATGTGGAGATAACTGACAGTTTTCACCTTTGCTCCTCCGAGACTGCACTTTATGAAGCACCCACCTCTGTCCTCAGTCACAGGATCATTTCCCAGAATCCTGTCAAAGTCACCGAAAGGCAGTACACCATCGCTGGCAACCCTTTAATAGCTCCACTGCTCTGGACATAAAGACAAAATCACTCTCTGGGAATTCTGGCTCCAACCCCATGGAGCAGACGAGCAGTTTACCCAGCACTGAAGAGCAGCAGGAGCGGAAGTACAATCTTGTGTCCCGTGCACACGCACGCTGTGTGCGCAGAGTTCTCATTATGTCTGAGTCACCTTTATTGTTTTCTAACGTGCCTTTGCTCCTTTGCTCAAGCAGACTCTCTCCCCTTCCTTTCCAACATTCTCTAGAAGGTCCCCAACATCTGCTCAAGTCCTTGACTCCTCAATATTTCAGCATGTTGCCTGAGTATTAATTGTTATTTTAGGCATAAATATTTTCCCAACTAAATTATATAACAAGACAAGAATCTATAGGCTGTTTGTACTACAGTGTCTGGGAAAATCCATTCTCGCTATTTCAGATACCTTTATTACTGAGATTTTCTAAAAGCTACACCCTAAATAGAAGAACAAATACACTGATTCAAATTTGTTGGTCTTGTAATAACCTTAAATTTTTCCTGTAGAATTTACATAAAAAAGTGTGACATGTGGAGTAAGTTACTGACTGAATCCTCATTTTAAAGGATATAATCTGAAATTAGCACCAATGTCAAGTGATCATCAGTCCTCATTCCTGACTCTGGCTGTGGCCTTGGGAAAGTTGCTTGATCTTTTCTTTCTTTTACTTTGCCCTTTTTGAAAAAAGGAAATTAAAATGCACCTTTCCTGGATATGTGGTGACATATTACAGTTCAGGAGAAGTATTTGAATCATGGAAATCAGCTAATAAAATGTTCATTGTTATTTTCAGAAAGTACTTCAATGGAAACAAGATTGACTTATTTCTGTCGAATTGATTTCACTCTATGATTACTTGTCTACCAAAATTTGAAGTTCTCAATCTTTCCAAGTGAGTCTCTATCCTTGTCAGCTGCTCAGTCAGTTCTCCTTCACATTATCAAGGAGAGAGAGCCTGCTATAGGCAACGTAGTACTACCAACACATTAAAAGATTTTCTCTTTTTAAATCATTCTCTACATTCTGCATGTAGCAATTTATTTGTTTTTTTCACAGAATACTTACAGAGCTCTAATGGCATTAGATACCAGACGTTCAATAGGTTGGATGGCACTTGGTGGCACTGGCCTCTGAGGATTCAATGAGAATACTGTTTGGTTCTTTTTCATTTTAATTGCTGGAATGGCTGTGGATATAAGTTGCTCTGCACAAAAGGGTGACAAATAATGATGAAAGACACCAGAGTGCTCTCATGTGTGGCTTCGTCAAGAAGGAGAAAAGAGATTATTGCAGCTGAACTGATCACATGGAATTTGCTGGGCCTTCTTTTACCCTCCACCCCCACTGCCACCATGTCCCCCTACTGCAAAGCGGTGGTTCTTACAGGCTAGGAAGGAGCCAGTTGAATAACACGCAAAAATTGATCCTATTAACAATGATCTTTAGAATGTTCAAGGACATTACGCCGCTTTTGTGAGGTTCCAACATAAGCATTCTCAAATCCTTAAAGGAGCAAATTGTTTCTGGTTCTGTCGTTTTCTTCCTAGGGAACTGTTGCCTCAAAACAGAGCTTCTTTAGGAGGGGCGGGGTGGGGGGGAGGAGCAGCACAAGCCTCAGTCTAAAACAATGCTCTTGCCGGCCTTCACAGCAACTGAGATGGCACTTTTACTTTTAATTAACATTTTAATCCTCTAAAATCATCTAATACTAGGCAAATATGTTAATGCTGCAAAATCAATGCTAAGAGAAGTGTCAGAGGGATAATAGGTAAAATTAATTGTTTTATGATCTACCAGGTTTTCAATTGTTCTTTTGTTAAAAATTAAAAAAAAAAAAAAAAAAAAAAACCTCTATTAGTCTTACAGGGAGTATTAACAATCTTTAAGGAAAAAATGACTCTGTGTCCCAAATAGCTGAACATGTATGTGACTGACAAAGTCTGGATTTGCAGCCTTTTTCTGGTGGCAATGTGGCGGAGAGTTCAGCAGCAGAGAAGAAAGCTGCTGCTTCTTGGTGCTAGGATTTGTCCTTTTTCTCCTTCTTTCCCTTCCATTCTAGGGCATTGCCTCTGCTACGTCACAGTCACTTTTCTGAATATCTGCACCCCAGACCCTTCCTGGCTGCTGTCCAGGGACTCAGTGTCCCTCACTATCTGTACTCAGGCCTTTTGTCTGTGGCCCCAATTGCTGGCCCTTGTCTCCAAGCATCTTTGGTCATCTTATTTAAGTCATCAGAAGCATCCTATGAAAGACTGTCACTGATAGCACGATAAATAACTATGTGTAGATGGCACAGGTACTTTAGCAATAGCATGTGGCTGTTTCATGCCCTGTTTTTAGATCTTTCAAATGAGAAACTCATATTCTATCTGTCTCTCTCTCTGTCTCTCTCTCCTCCCCTTCCTCCAACCCTCTCTCTTTTACTCTCCCTCCCTTCATTACTAATCAAGCCATTACTGGCAGGCATTTTCATTATTACAGAGGGAGTCTTTTACATAAAGATGCAGACTTCATAGTCATAAACCAGAGAAAATTCACTGATGACTACTGATAAAGGCTGTGTTTTTGAACCTCTCTAAGTGGCCACTTCATATTACATCAGCGGTGACAATGCTACCTATAGAACACCTATAATTAGGTCTTGGACACATGTTAATAAATGAGTTGCAACTATATCTTCCCACAATAGAGCCCCATCATTTCCATCAAGGAGTCAGAGTTACAAATATGTTTTCCTTCATTAAATTCTGCTCCTTCTGTGATTTTTTTCACATTCTTCAAGTCCCAGGCAGCAGAAAACTTATTTGGAAAAAGAGCAGCCTCTCTATACCCCTTCCCAAGCTTAAGTGTGAGAATAGGAAAAATGATGGGCCTTAATCATTTTCTCTAGCCCCAAGGTTCCTTTGTGTGACAATATAGCTTCTATTAAGGATACAACAGTGCGGGCGGATTCAAGTCTATGTACAGATGAATGCCCCAGTGGCAGATAAAATGAGATTTGGTATCACAGGACTGCAACAAGTTTTTAAAAAGAAGGTGGATAATGAAGAAGAACCTCGATTAGACTTGATAAGGGAGCTCTCAGAATCAAGATAGCCTCTTGCCTATGTGCCCTTCATTGTGCTGTGACATAGTGTAGAAACCACATGCGGAAGTCGCTGTGTATCCTGAATGGCCATGGTTCATTTCTGGGTTGCCCGCATCAAGGTTTCCAAGCATTCACTGCAAATCCTATTTCATGTTTAAAAAGCGCGCGCCCATATGTACACGCACACACACAAACAGAGTTGTAGGCAAAGAGTTAATTAAGTGGCTTCTTTGTTTGTTGCTTACTTTTATAATAGCTTCAGTTGAAGAGAAAAAATTAAGAATTAAGGATTTGCTGTTGCTAATTAGACTTTCTCAATTTCCATATTCTAAAATAGGAAACCTGAAATGACTTTGCAAACTGAAATAAACAGTTAGACAATGAGAGGTATCATGAGCATCCAAGGTACCGTTGCTTTGGTCAGACACTTCTCTTTTTGAAAAGGAAAACCTAACTTACTGTTAGGTAGAGGCTGAAGTTCTTAACAGATCCCCTCACATTCTTAACACCTAACAGAGAAGCTAAAGTCAGCTATTCCATAAGCTTTTATATGTGTTTAAATTTCAGTTTTTATACAAAAAAAAGTTGAAGATATTTGAAATATTTTTTTCTTTATTGAAAGAAGGAGGGGCAGCTCTTGGTGTCAGGAGAGGGTCTTTTTCGAAGCCTCTGAAGAGTCCAACATTTTATTCTCACGTCCCATATACAGTGGGAGGGAGACTGAGAAGTTTGAATGGGAACTGAAAGAATTGTTCTTTGTGCAGTTCACTCTCTCCTGATGTGGTATGTCTTCCAGGCACTGAGACTAAACACAAAAATCAAAATGGGTTTTACTCCGCCTTCAGTAAACAGCATGGCACAAAAGTCTATTGTGCTATGAGATAACTGCTAAGATGAATGGAGTTGCCTGTCACGGAGGTGATTGTGGGGCTGGTCTCTATTGGATCACAGTCCAGGGCTGAATTCCTTTCTGGTTCATCAGGGTCTGTTGGTACCACAGGAAGTGTCATGATCCTTTTTTTCACTCGGGCCAGATGGTGTCCTTTTTGAGGCCTTACTAATGCCCAGTTTTCCACATGTAAAACTCCTGGGAAAATGACCTAACTCACAGCTGCTTAGTGAGGCTTGAGCAGATCTTTAGAAAGACTTCTGTCAAGAGCAAGAAGATTGTACCACTAGCAGGATAAAGGGGGAGGCTTTGGCCAGAAATGTATCAATTACAAACTATTTTTAAACTGCTATCATAATTTGAATTGTGATTTGCACAATCTATGTCTTCATAGGCTACGGCTGAAAGGGTAATGCACAAAAGCAACTAATTGCTAGGGATGCTGATTGTTTTCCCAGCAGAAGTTTTACCTTCCTTGAGAGCAGATGGCCTGAATGAGAAAAGAAAATGTGGTCCAGAAGGGTCGGGAAAGGACAAAAAGTGAAAGATTCCCCAGATAGCTGCAAGGAGCCTGGGGAGAGGGGAGGGACCTTGGTGTTGAAAAGAACTAGAAAAAGTGGAAACTTTTGATGTATGTGGTTTGTGTTTACCAGTGAATTGAAGGATTCCCAATGGTGGAAGACTGCAGGTGTGATGTTTAGAAAGCAAGTCGCTTTTCTGTTAACTGAGTTATAGGGAGAAGACATCCAAGTGGTGATGGGGTCAGTGAGAAGCCTACTGAAAGTCACTGTAGGATTTTTCTCCCACCCCAGAAAGCATAGGTAATAATCACCTCTGGAATAATGTTATTCTTAATTGTGTCTTTCAATCCTTGATTATTTTTGTATGTTGAACAGTAGTTGATTTTTGCTTGTTTATGCATGTATTTTTTCCCTTTGTGGAAATTTTTTTTACTTTGCTTATTGTTTTCATTTGTTTAAAGGAACTCTTTTAAACTATTAAAGTTTTTGTTACCACTTTAATTAATTAACATGTGACAAATGACAGATTTTTCATGCCATGTTGAATGGTTAGTTGAAATTTTTTAAAAATCTAGTTAAGTAAAAGAAGATTTGCATTTTTTATTCCAAATTGTTACCAAAAAAATTAGTACCATCTGCAAACAAATGAAGCATCAAGTAATTGCCATAAGGATGTCCTTCAACAAAATTAATTTTTTTCAAGTTTATGATATTTATGCAAATGGGCTTAACTTTTAGGTCATAAAAATCCAATAATATATTACCTAAGAGAAGAAGAAAAATTAATGTAAAACATTGACTTGTGTTTTCAATCAAGTAAGTACCTAACATTAAGTCAACTGAAAGAAATACCTTATTCACATATTTTAAACCTAAGAATAGCTGGGTAGCAAATGGATATAAGTAACATGAGCAGGAAGCAATACCTTTACAATTTCATTCTCTGATATTTTTGATGAAGTAGAAGATGGTGATTAGCTATCTTTACTGCTCAGAATCTTAAACACATCAATATCCATAATTTTCAGATTATTGACTTTATTGTTTGTTAATATGTCACAGAACCTCTCATCCCTTATGTAACTGATTGTATATATGCCAGGATGTGGATTGTCATAAAGTAAGGCAACATCCATAAAAACATTTCAGTGAGAGGCTGCCAACTTCAAAGGATGATTGATATTTTGCTCAAGTGGTGCCAGTTTTGTTCATACTTAAAACCCATCTCCATAGGGAGCTTGGAATTGCACATTTAGGACACTAATCCGAGAGGGTAGGAGGGAAGGAAGTGCATTCTCCTCTGGTTGGCTGCCAGCCTCATTTGAACAAAGACCCAAAAACTTATTAGGGACATAATTTATTTGTTTTATGCTCTTCTTAAAAAACAGTAATAGAAGCCATCAAAATAGCTTCAAATACATTTCTGATGACTGGTGTTGTTTTCTCTTTTGTTTTAACAAGGAGAACTGTCACAGGTATCCTGCACACACATAGGACCCATGTTATAGAGCTAAAGAGCCCCAAAGAGAGAACCAGGATTTCCTCTTTAGGGGCTGGTTCTGTGCAGCCTGGCTTTTAGCAAAAACTAGCCTCTGTCTCCTTCCATTCATGGCAGGGTTACGTTTTGTTGAGGCATAAAGAAACCCTTCCCTCCCTTATTCACAAAGCCCACAGCACTGGCTTTCCTTTCCCACTGCTCTTTTCTTCCTCTGAAAGCTATATTTTTTTTATTTACATAAGAATTCTTATGAGTGTTTTGCTTCCATATGCATTCACTCATCCAGGATGAGGGAAAGGAAATGAGGAAACCCTAAACCCAAAAGCACATTTTACACAGACTGAAAACTATCTTTGTATCTGTCAGTGTCCCAGAAAGTAATTATAATCTTGCTTTTATTTGTCTTAATTATTAAGTCTTACTCTTCACATCTTGGATGAAAATTCAGAGAGTTTTTGGTGGCCTCCAAAGCTGATGGTAGGGGGTTTTATTCTGTGGAGACAAGGAGGAAGAAATGGATATCATCTGAAGAAAAGTTCTCAGATTTGGGGGTGTCATTCAATTATGACAAGGATCATCAGGGGAAAAAAGAACTGTATTGCACCCCATATCAGTGCCATAATAGCTTTAAGGTGTGACTTCTGAAAAGCAAAAGACATTCTTTAAAAATATATATTTATTTTTTTTTATTTATGCACAGAAGAACTGGAGTGTAGGCCAGAGTTTGGGGTGGGGGAGGAATTCACCAGAGACAGAGTAGGAAGTAGAACAGGCAGATCTACTGAAATGTACTGCTAAGGAGAGCACCGGGCAACACAGGAGAGAGTTCTGCTACACCGAGTGGGTCAGCTCCCTGGTCACACATCTAACTCAGGCCACAGCTGGATCGTGATAAAATCAACCCCTATGCCACCGGGGAGGCACACAAAGGACATTCTTTGAAAACAAAAATGAGTCCTTAATATTACTCATGATTTAAATAAAGTCTGACTTTTTTTATGACTATAAATTATCCATAGAGTTTAAAAAGCTGGTCATTCTTTTCAATATTATAATTTCAAGGAGGGGGAGCTTTTTGTTGAAAGTTTTAAAGTCATTTCTCTATCAAAAGACTTAATCTTGAAAAAAAAGTCCTCCAGTTAGTTTTCAAGTTGCTGGAATGTGCAAAATATATGCTTCTTATTTCAAAAAAACCATACTAAATAAGCAGATAAACCGGGCCTCCCCTGGTGGCGCAGTGGGTTGGGCAGCGCACTACGAGGCGAACCGCGGCCACTGCAGCACGAGTTCGATCCCTGCTGCCGGCCAGGGGGGGGACCCACGTGGCGCATCGGACCTCTCCTGCTGTGCCCGCTGCTCCCCTCAGCAGTGTGCTTCTGTTGATCTGCCTGTTCTGCTCCCGCTCTCTGTGGTGAATCCTCTCACCCCCCACACCTCTGGCCTGTACCCCAGTGCTTGTATGCATAAATAAATAAATCTTTAAAAAAAAAGAAAAAAAAAATAAGCAGATAAACCTTGTTCCCTTAGGCATTCCATGTGATTGAAAATGGTGACTTCCCAGAATTTAACCTAGAAACTATTGGCAAATTTCACAGGATTTTACTCTTTTTTTTTGGGGGGGGGGTTTATATCAACAAATATTAATTGGATTCCTTCCATGTTCACGTAATCAGGCCATATAGGAACAGTACAAATGAAGGATCAGGGTTTGGTATGGTGACATACATCCTAGGTAGTGTGAGCCTATATATATAGTGTCATAAACCAATGTTACTGCAATGAAAAAAAATAAAATAAATAAGAAGAGAAGAATCAGACCTAGACACTCGTCTATGAGATATTTGTGATTTACTTTGGTGAGAAACAAACCCCTTAGAATTTAGGGCAAAATATAAATTAGGAGAAGGGCAGAGTGTCCTAGTTCCTAGCATCCCAATCCCATGACATCTTTTCCCTCTCCTTTACATTTGGTCATATAATATTAGGCTATCTATCCAAGAGGACTTGTATATGTTAGCTGTTACAGATTAAGTTCTAGTTATTGTCGCTCACTGTGCCACGATGAGTATTTCTCTTGACTTAATCTTTGCAGTATCCTTTGACGAGGTTGTTATTATTATTTGATGTTTTCTGAGTTATTTTTTATTAGTCCATAGTCTTTGTATTAATTCAAATTATAAAACTACTCTGGTTCAATAAAATTACAGTGTTCAGCAGCCAACCCCAGATCACCTGCTCAGTTTTTGGATCATGTATCTCTCCTTTCACACATTCACCTGCTCATTAAGAAAGACCAGTTGGTCATGAAGGTGCCCACATGACATGAGTATCCATTCAGATGAAAAGAGTTACAAATTCATAGAGTTTTCAGCTGAAATAAAATTTTAAGATCATCCAATAATTTCTTTCTATATAGGAGGAATGTCAAAGCAAAGAAGGAACTTTGTCTTACCCATCTATAACACCTGAAGTACAGTAAAATAATAATCATAAGCAGATGCTTTGTGTCTAGGACAGTGGTAAGCATTTTGTATACATTACCCTATTCTTACCATAAAATATACCATGGTGTTAATTTCTTTATTTTTGCAGATGAGAAAACTGAAACTTTTGGATTGAATAACATATTCAGAATCCATAGCCATTAAAGAATACAACCTTGATGCAAATCTGACTACAAAGCCCTGCCCATTATTACTAGCAAATGTAATTGTATGCTATGTACAAATTAGTAGTATTGAATTTATAATATTAAAATTTTCTGATTGATGAATTCAGTGAACGTGGAAAGAGAGGGTGAGAGGGGGAAAGAGGGAAAAGAGAGAATAGAATAAAGAAGGAATTGTGATTCAAAATATTCCTGACTACTGTAACTTCCATGATTTCTAATTTCTGTCCTTTGCATTCAGTCCAATATTACAATTATTCAAATGAATTTCTACCAGATTATTATTCAATGACTCTTAATTAGTAAGCTTAGAAGATTAAGTAAACTGTATCAGGTCAATAGGATAAAAGTGATGATGTAATATACAAAGCTTCCTAATATTGATCTAAAAATATTAACATTGTTATCTCACCAAGCACTGGAAAAAATTAGAAGATTTCTCCAGTTATATAAACATAAACTTTAAAATTCACTCATCTAAATATACTTGAAAAAATATAGTATGGATAAATAAAACAGTTTACATAAATTTATTAACAAAAGAGACTTAAAAAAACTCTGACTTAAAATTTTAAGAACATATTTATATGCATGGATCAATGGACTTTAATTTTTGTTTTTAATGTATTTTAAACTAATATTGATTTCCTCATGTTTATTCTAGTTCACATGTATAAAATGTGCATAATAATAAAAAATTTTAAATAAACAAAATCCATGGTTTTTCATAAAATCTGTAGTTTTTCATAATTTGAAATATGAAGCATCTTGTATAACATGTATTTTACTGTAATATAAAGCACTGATGAGGACTTTGTTATAAATAATTGGTTTTTCTTCCCCTCAGGTACTCTTAATAAAGCATTTTGAAATTACCATGTCTTAAATTCACTGTAATTGTTATTATGTTTAAATACTATCTTAAAATACATTATTTTGCCATTATATAATAATTAGCTTAATACCCTGCATTGAATACCTGCAGTGTGCATAACCCTGAGTCAGGAACTGCAAAATAATTGAATACAGAAATAAGCTTCCGATTTATTTTGGGGGCAAGACAGGGGAGTGTTATTTGCTGGTTCTTTGAATTTTAAGTTTATAGTGATTTAAGGAGAAAATGACAAAACCGACAACCAATTCTTAATCTTTGTTCAGTTCAGGCTTTAATTGAAGCCATATTTTTTGACAAGGTTTCTAAATATACTTAACTTATTTGACTAATATAACTTATATTGTAGAGTTAGCTTGGAATACTTTTCTTAAAAGAATAAAAATGCTGCTTGAACTAAGATAATTTTGGAACACCTGATTTACACTATCACTTAGAAAGCATTTTATGAAGTCAGACCAAATGTCCTGCATAATTTTTAATTCTACTCATATTTTAGTCATATATTCTCCATACAAATTTCTGCATTCTTAAAAAAAAACAACTATTTTTACTTTAAATCATGTTGTAGATGACACATTTTGTTCTTGCCTATATGAAGAGGTGACATCCTTAACAGGATTAAAAAACCTTAGCTCTAATTGTGGAAGTTAGAAGATAGCCCAGTTTATGTCAATTACATTCAGTTCAGAGCACCACATACCGTGATGGAAACAACCACGCCTAAAGGTCAATGAAATTGAGATTTCTTCACCTGAGGAAAGGGGGATCCTGGGGAAGAAGGCTAATGATTAATTAACTTCAGGAATATGTGGAGTGTTAAGAAAGAATCCACATGCCTTCTTCTTTTCAAGTAAGGGAAAGATAAGGAGCAAACAGATGGAAATTTCAAAGACAAAATTTAATTAGAGATAAGATATAATGTCTTGACTATAGGATAATGAAATAGTGTGACAGATTAAATTAAAAGGTATTGTGAAAACTTTATATTAGTTGAGGCTTTGATCCATCTAGCAATAAAAAAGTAAACGAGATCAAGAATGCAACAAAATAATTATATAAAATATAGATAATACTATCTATATGCCAATAAGTTTCCTTCCTAATAGAATTTCAGGGAAAATAATTTTAATTTATATTAATGATATTTAAAAGCCATTTTCTCTCTCATATTACATGTATTACTATTACCCACAGTCTGTTCAAGCTATTGTTCATGTATGTTTAGGGATACATAATTTGACCATAAATGTTTGCTTTCCTGCTTGCCATGTAAGTAGAAACTCCATTGGTGGGAATCTGATTCTATTTACTCTATCAGTAATTCTAGACACCACCCAAAAGTCCCCATACTAAAATGTCTCTGAGGTTAAAAAGAATCTTGTCCTACAGTTACAGTGTGATAGCCATAGAAAGGGGAGTTTCCAGTTTCCCCAACCCACCCAAGTGAGGGTGGAGCTGAGCAGTGAAGGGACGCTAGAAAGGACTTGGGAGAAAAAAGGTAGGAGTGGGGAAAAAGACTGGGAGGACTAAGAGGAGACTGGATGAGGCACATGGAGCAGAGATGCACTTGCTTCTTGGCCTTGGACCTGTACCAGGGATCTTGGTAGACATGGAAGGAGACATTTAGAAAAGATGTGGGTGAGAGGCCCATGGGACAATGGCAGCCTTTATCTTGACTTACATTTGATTTTGCTCTTCCTTTTCCCTTCTGCCCCTTTTTTCTGGTTTCCCATTAGAAAGGCCTTAGGCTTGTGGCAAGAGTTGGGCCTCAGTGGCCTGCTTTGGGCCAACCCTGTTTGGCTGGGCATTTACCCAAGAGGGACTTGGTAACTTTGAGTGTTTCTTGGAGAAACTATTTTAACTATATTATTTGCCTTCTCTTATCTATATTGCACTAATTTAATAGTAATTGTATTAAATTTCTTTTCTATTGAGTTCTTTCACGCTAAGAGTATGTTTTGTTTTTATATGAAGGACAGCAGAATCCATTTAGAGCAGGCAGGTTTGGTGGTCCCAGGATGCCCCTCATTCTGCCTGCAGACACTATCACATTTCCCCACTATTTTTGTATCACATGACTGCAAAGGTACCCCAAGATGATAGTGATATTATAGAGCAAGACTTCTCACACTTTCCCACCAAAATCATTTCAATCAATGTCCAGTCACAAAAGCAGAAGCCACTCCAAGTAATTTAAACATCCCTAATCCAATAGGATGTATCACAAGCTAATTAGAAGAAGCTAAGAATAATAAGTTTATGAGTAGGAGCTAGGGAGTACAAAGCATGAGAGAGTTTTTCCTTAAAGGTTAGGGTGTTGCCCCCATCTCTAGGATGGTGGCCTTGAGCCCAATCTCGCTGTTGAATTACCTGGAGACATGGTTCCTCCTGGTCACGTTACTGCCACTGGGTGAGAAACCAAGCATCTGACTGCTTATGGAGCTGTTGAAATTACTGTTATTGCTGCAGAAGCCCACAGCCATTTTCAATCACTCTCAAATCCATGGCTAGAAATTGATGGAGAGGAAAAATAATTTTTCCGTTCCCCTCACCTTCCAGTAAGGATGTGCATCTCACTGATAAAAATCTAATAGCAAACTAAGTCAAAGGAACTGGGAAAATATAGTTTGCAGACTTCCAACCCTAGCAAACAATGATATGTGTCTAAGAATGTACTAACACATAGTAAAGTTTAATGCCCCTTAAGGGATATTTCTCAAATAAAAGATTACTAAGAGAGAGAAAGAAATGTTTTGAGTTTGCTTATTAGTAAAGATATTTGTATAATAAAACATTGAAATAATAATAAAATAACAAAATCCACTTAATAAGAAATCAAGAGAAGAGTTTTTCAAGAAAACTGAGTAATAATCAAGGTTTTATCAAATGATTCTTTTTTGTTGTCAAAGTAGGATTGCCAGATTAAACACTGATACCCAGTTAAATCTGAGCATTATATGGGCTATCTGAATATTAATAAACTATTACCTTAACTAGAAGTTTAACTAGATATCTCTATAATTATTTGCTAAAATCAGCAACCAAAGAACACCATATTCTTTCCATTATTCTATTTCTCGTTATTTAACATCACAAGAAAATGTGAAAAACATATATAATTTATTTATTACCAAATGTTTCTGTATCACTAAATTAAATCTTCTAATTTAATTATAAGACCTTAATGGTCGCTTTCTCCAAAGAGTTGAATGTCCTTTCTCTAACTTCCATGACTTTCTGTAGTCCAATTGCTTAAAAAACAAAAAGCTAAAACTTAGTTATAATAAACATGAAATGGTAAGTTTAAGAGAAAGAGAAATCCTAAGTATACAAAGCAAACATTAAAGAGAAGGAATTCTAATATACTTTGCCTTAGTAAAGAGCATTAGTGGGTTTTATTGGTTCATCATTTCTGTACCTTCAAGCCTAGGTCTCTTTTCAGAGTCACCACATAATGTTCTACTTTTTTAGGATACAAAGATATATAAGACAGTGTTTGTGAAATTGTGGACTTAGCATCAAAGGGGGAAGATAATGCTTATTAATAGAAAGTTGAGTTACTCAACCCTTTCTTTGCATGTTTTTAAAGGAACATAATCTGGACATTTTTTAATATTGCTGCATTTAAGTTTCCCCAAGGATCTTTTCTGTATGATTTATTCATCTCATATCTTGTGGGTGCAAAGGTATTGTTCACAAGCTATTGTTCATATATATGAACAATATATATATATATATATACACACACACACATATATATACACACATATGTGTTAATGGGCTCCTTTTTTACTTAAGCACTTAAAAATAAGATTAATGCCCATTTTACAGATCAACCTTGTAATGATGAGTTTTTAATATATGTAATTATTATAATTTGGGTAGGGAAATTTCAATGCATGCTATGTCAGAGCAGTTTTATGATGACTCTGCACTGTATTTAAGATGCTGCTCTTTGGAATGAGTGCTCTCACAGGGACCTCCAGAGGTCATCTCCTGTATTCTACTGGCCTCAGGCAAAGCTACTTCAGTAATCCAAGACAGTGCTCTCCTCCTTGTTGTTGTTCTTAAGAATCACTATGCATAGCAATTTGGGTAGACCAAATTTTCATTTCAATACAGATTATTTTGAAAATGTAGGTTTCTTTTTAAAATATGAATGCTTTCACCACTTCCAATCATTTAAAAGAAACTACATTTGCATGCATGCAGACTTGCACTACCCTACCAAACGCATGCTTAACCAAAATCTATTCTAAAACAAATGATCACGGTCAAGTATATTTGGTAAAGTTGCCCTTTGCGGTTCGAAAAGAGTGACTATTCCAGGTTAGCTTCCTATGATTGGCTGATATGTGATTAAATAATCTATTTGTTTTCTTTGATCAACTTCCTTTTGTAAATCATCTTGTGTTCACCTAAGTTTATCAGGATAAATGATTGATTTAAAATTCTATAAGGTACCTACATGTTGGTTACATCTTCTTGTTAAGCTAAATCAGTTTGGTTTTTCTTGTGTTTTTTGTGGTTTGTGTTTTTTTTTCCTTGTTCATTTCCTAGGTAGATTGCATCTGGTCTGTGGGTAAACACAGAGGAGTTGCCCCCTCTTCCCAGGCTTTATAATGAGAATATTCTGTCTGATCAGGTGCATGGACCCTGCTGTCATTTGCAGCCTGACCTGGAGGTCAGGGGTGATGTGAGCTGGCTCAGGAATGCATACAAATCACATCCTCTTGTCTGTCTGTTTTGTTGACTGGTTCTCCTCAGGGTCGTGGCTATCTTAAGTAGCAGCCTGAAGGATAAAGTGTGCCCTGTCTGAGCTGTAAAACTTTGACTGTGGACCAATTGTATCTGACATACAGCAGCATGAGGTTTGGTTTAGCCTTTGGATTCAGAACAAATCACTGGCTATCAATGGCTGATAGTGACATGCAGTTTACCGAATCTCTCCTTCATTCTGACAGCTCTACATGGGAAAGAAATGGGTTGTTTTTAAGTTAGGGAGTTTGTGTTTTTAAAAATACTCTGCATGAGTTTTTGTACATGGAGAAAAACTACTAAATCACAAATGTTTTATAAAGAATCATTTTGCTTCAAGACTTTGTTTTCAACATGTAATATCTAGCTACTAGAGGGCACATTTATGATAGAATTCAATAAGGATCTGGGAATACGTGAGGCTGGTTAAAATGCTTTCATGAGATTTTGTTTTATTGACTTATATAAATAAAAATTGTAATTTTTGCTGCTTTCACTTAAATGTACCTTTAATCACTGAATATAATAAGAGACAAGTTTAATACCTTTCTAGTGTCACTCCATCTAGCACAAAAATTTGTTAACACAAAATCATATTAGAATTTATCTCTAGTCTGCTCTAGTATTTATGGAATGCTTGCATAATCCAATTTAAAAAACATTATTACAATAGTTATGAGAGACATGGAAAATAAATAAGTGATGCGATCAAGATCCTCAGAATGCTTGCAGTCAAATAAGGGAGACTTTTAAAAAAGGAGACAGGTACTAAGTAAGTAACATGAAAAAAATTAAGTTGTGGGAGCTTAAAGAGAGTATTTATGTATAATCGGAATTTGAGGAAATTACAGGTGCTCTAAAAATGAAATGATAAAGAGAAAAGAGAGTGTTCAGGAGGGAACAAGGTAAACGCTTAGTGTAGCTTAGAGCAGATAGGTGAGGGGATCCCAAATATCAGATGAAGTGTGGACACTGTGTTCCTGGAAAAATAATATGGCAGTACCTGAGAGGGTAGGTTGTAGGTGGAAGAAATTGGAGTTTAGGAGATGAAGGGGCAATTGCAGTAAACCAAATAGAAAGTAATTAGTCCTCAACTAAGGCTGTTACAGCAGGAATAGAGAAGAGTGATTTTCCAAGAAATATTTCAGAGATGAAGGGAAGGTGGTCCTTATTTGGAAAGGAGGGGTAAACTTACCTTCATGTACACACAGAGGACATTTTGATATCTTTCCATGATTCAACTCCAAAAAAAAATCTATTTATCATAATTAGGACGCTGTTAACTTTTCCATCATACTTTCCAGACTAAGAATTTTATGAGGCCCACACAATCTCATTTGCTTTTATCTACCAAATGGTTTGTGCTGGTTAATGATTCTTGGATGAACATATCATTTCAATATTTTGCTTAATGCATACAGGAAAAGTGGTAGGTTCATAAAGGGCAATGATTACCATTCTAGACCTCTCCCTTTTTGAGTCCTAAAAACAAAGTCATCATAAAAAGATTATGTTTACAAGGCATAGTAACCCAAAGGCTACAAACCCAAAGATAATGTTATTATCCCGAAGCAGGAAGTTTTTTGAGTCAGGTTTTGGAATTTTTACAAGACCAATTTTGTATTAATGATATTCTAGAAACCCATTTTTCTGAGAAGCCTAGCTCAGTCTTCATATCCACTGGCATTTTAACTTCTCTATTAATACCCAACCTTCCATGTCATTTAGTTTTCTAATATGTTTCCAACAAACTACTCCCAAACTCTTTTGTGTGTGCACACTACATGTAAAGCTATATTTTTAAAAGAATATGAAGAACATTTATAAGAGGAAATACTTGATAGTTTGTATTCAGGACAGGTTCATTAAGTATGTAATTTGTCTTAACAGTTTTATCAGCTTTAGTATCAGAGTAGTGTTAAATGAACTTACAAAGTTGTGTGAATAATGCTAAAGCATTCTGTATTTTTCATGGTCTGTGAAGTATTGTATTTGCATTCACTTTGGAGCCATATATCAATTCTGGGAAAGGAGAGAGAAAAAGAGATATTTGTTATACTGGAAGATGACCTGTAAGAATGAATTTGATGGGTTACCTTGCTTTCTGACTTCCCATTGGGGAACACAGGCAAAAGGTAGGTTGGGGCATTGAGATAACCCCCCCCAATACGGTCACTGTTGGCTATCTGTAAGCACCTGTTTCTCTTTGTCTCCAGGTTCTAGTGACCTTTCTATTTTTTGCCCCTTCCTGCTTAGGGATAATAACAATATCTTTGGGTTTCTATGCTGTGTAAACATAATCTTTTTATGAACTGTCTCTTAATTATATGTTGCTTGAATCACTTCTAGACTATCCTATCTCTTTCCTACAGGATACTAATCAATATAATAGTCACAAGAAACCAAATGCATTGGTTTTAAGAACCCTATAATTTTATTCATATTTAAAATTTACCCATACTGAAAGTATTTGTTACTGTAACCCATGAATGAAACTGTTAACATAATGACTCTCTTTCAGTACTTCTGATGTAGAAAAGAAAATTATTAGAAAAATGCCAAAGGAATGAGTACCAACTTGAATCCCATAGTCAACTGTTAATCAACTAATTGTCTGAAAAAGAAATGATATGAATAATGAAAATAAAGCAAGATTTATAAGGACAGTTAAATTATAAGATGTGATCTTATAACTATATGATTTATTTCCTGATTTTTATGGATATTTCTCAACTTTGATATCCTTGAGACTGCAGTACTCAATCCTCTTCATTATTTCATTCATTTCCTTCGGTATCTCAACCAGACTCATGGTGAAAATTATCTGAATCCTCCCACCTGAATATGTTGGCATGAAGGATTGCAAGAAATGGATTGAAGAAAACCAATATTCCATCAAGAACAATTATGAGAGGAAAAATTATCAGAAATCAAGTGGTTGAAGCTACAGAGAGCTGGCGAAACAATAAAAACTGGAGATTCTAAAACTTGAAAGAGATAATAACTCAGTTATTTACTTTGGCCCATTTGTCAATTCTAAGCAAACAAGAGGCTGTTATGAGAGCTGCAGAGACCACATCTGAAGACCACACCCTATGCCAAACAAACTGGATATAAGATAAGGTTATTTCATTGAAAAAAGTAATTTAGTCTTTATACCTATAGGGGGTCATTTCTAGTGGAAAGGGAAACTAACAGAGATTTGACAGAGATTGTCATGAACATGTCTGGTTAACCCTTTATACTCTTTCCAAATTCTAGTGATGAATGGTATATGAGAAACCACACCTTAAGCAGAAAATCTTAAATTTGTATCACTAACCTAGATATCTCCCTTAGAATCTGGATTTATAGGGAGAACTACTTTATTGCTCATCTTCAATGAAATGACTGAACACACTTCAAATCTAACATGAGCTAAATAAAAGTGCTGACTTCACCATTCAAATCTGATTTTTCATATAGTCCCACATAATTAGATAGCAAATCCATCCTTCCAATTTTATAAGGCATAAACTATGAAGTCATTGTTAAATCTCATTTTCTCCTTCCCAAATACACTAGTAAATTCTATATATTCTTTTTTCAGAATATACCTATAATTCAACCAAATTTTTCTACTTTTGTCACTATTTCATTGGTCCATACAACAATCATCTCCTACCTGTGCAGATGCAATAGCTCCCTTTTCATCTCCTGTATCTGCCTTTGACCTCTCTGGACTATCCTCAATGAAGAAATAGGGTAACCCACTTGATATGGAGGCCAGCTTACATAACTACTCTGCCTCCAGTGATTTCCTGTATAAATCAGGAGCTCTTTTATGCTGCAATAACAAACAATCCCCAAATCTCAGAGACTTAAAACAACAAAAGTTCATTTTTCTCACTTTACCTGTCCATGCAGGATCCAGGTGATAATAGGAGCCACCAGCTCTAACACTGTCAGTCACAGTTTAGAGATAAATTTAAGGAAGGTAAGACACACATGAGTTCTCCAGAGTAACAGTGTCACTCCTGTGTCACTGTCTATCAGCCAAAGTCACATGGCAAACCAAAGCCTATATGGTCTGCACCCTTTTACATTTTCCCTTCCTGTGTAACCATAACTACTTAATGTTAGCTCTTCCCCTCACTTTCATTTCTCCAGTCATACTAATCTTTTTTTGATGTTCCTCAAATATACCAAACCAGCTCCTGCCTTAGAAATTGCTATGTCTTCTGTATGGAATTATCTCTTTCAACAATCTTTTCTGAGTCCTTTAGGTCTTTGTTAACCATTACTTTCTCAAAAAGATTTCCTTACTATTCCATTTTAAATATCAGCTCTTAACATCTATCCCCATTATTCCCTTTCCCATTTCTCTGTACTATTTTCCTCCTAAGGACTTAGCATCATGAAATACTATATTTTAATACCTTTATTACCAGATAAGTTTCATCAGGGCAAGGATTTTTTTAAATTTTTTATGCTAACTTAGCTCTAGTTTCTACAAGAATACTTGACACATAATGGGTACAAAATAAATATTTGTTGCATAATTATAAGGTCCCATCTTATTTTTATAGAATTTTAAAATACACAAACCATTCTGATATATATCTTCTCATTTAACATTTACAACCACCTAGAGAAGTCCTACCATGTGAATATATATTAAAAAGCCTGCCTTAATAAAATTCCAAATGGGTAACTTTACAAGTGTAGTCTGAAGTATACACCAATAATCACCAAGTTTATATAATGAAAAATGGGTGAGCGGGATGACTCAAATCATCTACTGAAATGTAAATATTTTACTGCCTGCACATCTCTAATAAGAATTGATGTGGTGTGTCATCTGTAATTTAATCACCAACATTACATCTTGATAGTAAATGAGTATCATCACACTAGTCACGATAAAGATAGGTTACCACACATACAGAATATACACTGAATTTGGGTAGTATTTCAGGTGTGACATAAGATGATAAATGTAAAGAATTCACACTTAGAGCTGATTCTATCATCTCTCTAAATTTTATTGCTTACTGTTCTGTATCACCTTTCATGTCAAACCTTCCTCTGAATATTTGGACACAGAGAAAAGAATTAATTCCGGAGTTTTATTGCTGTATTTAAAATTATTTTATGTATTTTGTATGCTGTTTTCATTATATTGAGTACTGTATCAAGACATCATGAAATGACAATAAAATAATTGAACTAAACAATATAACTATCAAGCGTTCTAATACTACTTTATACTTAAATATTGGGATAGTCTGGGTTTTTTTAATATCTTAAAAGAAACGAGGAATTTTGACTCATAATGTTAATATATTTTGCATTTATATTGCATGTAGATACTTTTTGATGATTTCTACTTTGATTTCCTGTATATGAAGGAATAAAAATCTTCTGATGTATAAGTTGAACCAAAAAATGAGCAAAACACACACACACACACACACAATATTTACCAGTCTGACATAATTTTCTGAGGAGCTAATCATTTTTTTCATTGTTATTCAAGGTTCATCTTTCAGCTATATAAAGGTAGACTGCAATATATAAATGTATATATTACATTAAACATTTAGAAGGGTCAGTAGTTTGTAGTCCATATAGGTCACAACTTTTTAATTCAAAAGAACAAATAATAAATGAAGCAAATTCCTTCTTTATTTAAGTGGAAAAATAATTCAGATACTGCACAATGAAGTGTTTCTCTTATGGTCCTTTTATATTGATAGCTGGGATTTTGCGACTCATGTTAAGGAGTATCAGGACCATGGACAGCATCTTGGTTTGCTGTATGAATAAATGTTTCTATGATAGGAATTAGTGGTATATTTTTAATCATCATTATATAGATGCTATTTGATTATTAAAACCTTCACAAATTCATTGTGGATCTTGGAGTTCTAATATACTGGTTTCTTAAAGGAATATTAAACAATATTTCATATATTCACATATATAATAACAGTCAAATAACCACATTTAGAGAGAGATTATTTGACTTTCATAAACAAGAAAAATATAGATCATTGGTTATTTTCTAGTTTGTCGTGAGGGGGTGAAAATAAAGGGGTCACACATCATTTCCTCTGCTTCCTCCACCATCATTCCACTGTAGTAACACAAACATGTACTTACACATAAAATGGTCTCAGATCACTTCTTCTCAAATTGTATATCTATTACACATTTTCTAACATTGATCTTATGAAGTAGTCTTCTGATCTTGGATCAAATAAGAAAAGTGAACTTGTTCTGAACATACAGAATCAGGCATTCTAATCACAAGTCCCAGGTAGGGAAGCTGATATTTGATAATCTTCACTGCAGAGCTAGTGGTGTTTGCTTGAGAGCATGTTAACATTAATGTATTTGTCCTCACATTTAATTCAAAGCATCTTACACAGACACCATTAATGGTATTTTGCTAGCACTTTCAAATGACTTCTAATGTAATTTAAATCAATTCAATTTAACAGTCATTTATTGTGCAAAGATCTGCACATTGTGTATTTTAGGTGATACAAAAGCATGGTCCCAATCCTAAAGAATATGTTGGTCTTTTTAGGAAAATGAATGTGGGTATAACCCACATTACATAAGAGAAATGATAAAAAATTGCTACAGTGGAGGATCAGCACTACTCTAGGAAAGCACAAAGGAGATGGTTGGATTATGATGGGGATTTTAAAAAAGAGAGAAAGTTTCAATGAACAGATTACAGATTTGAAGGAAAGTAGAATGTCAACCACAGATACTGACGATGGAGGAATGAGTTACAAAAAGCAGATTCCAAGTTTGAGATATGGGATAAATGTGAAGGAAAAGTGTCAAACAAAATGTAGAGGAAACAGCAAGTCTTCTCTTATAAGAGAACTAGGTGGAGAAGTAACTGTCCTGGAAGATACACTTGGAGAGGTACATTGGGCCAGACAAGAGAAAGTTTTGAGCACTCCATTAGTATTTGAATAGCATTCTTTAGACAATGAAGTTATTGGTATGTTTTGAAGAAGCACATTTTGATTAAAATAAACCTAGCATTACATGATAGATGAATTGAGCAGACAGAAGAGAACTTTAATGTGGAAGTACTGAAAGATGTCTTTGATTTTTGACTCCAGGAGATTGAGAGGGCAGCACTGCAGGCTTAAGGTATAAGGAATGCTGGCTGAGGAATGGGTATGGAGAAGAAGATGATGACTCTAATTTCAGAATTTGTGAGTAGTGGTCTATAATCTCTACAAAAATAACTGATAAAATAGTCACCATCATGGAAAAATAATTGATTTTGAATACTTTTAGATAAATTTTGTTTGTTTTTTAAGAAAAAAGCAAGTTGACACCATCTCTGGAATTTTCCAATAGAATTTATCAATTAAATGATTATCTGTAATAGATGTTTTCATAGCGTTTCAAAATCTTCTTTTTTAAATGCTTCAGTTTTTGTTAAATTTCTGAAAAATCCATATTTAAAAAATGCACCTATTCACAGCTCAGAGACAAGGATTGTTGCTTTTTGGGTTAGATGTTCAAGTCTTGGTCCATGAGCAAACAACTGCGTATTTTCACCTACATAAATGTCCCCATGCACATGTACATATAATGTTTTTCCTTTTTTTAAATTTTTAAAACTTTTTTGTTTTTGTTTTTAGTATATATTTATTACATCACCCTTAATATTTGTACAATATATGATTTCCCCACAAAATTCCCACCACCAATGCACCCATGCACCACTACCATAGTCCCTGTGCTCTTCCCATCCCTGTCCTGATCCTTCTCCCTCTTCCTCCCATACAGAATGTCTCTGATCTATAGTTGCCTCATGACTTTTATTTTTACTTTATTATAGTTACCATTTTCCCCCGATCCCTTACTTGGTTCTTCTATGTACCTGTAATTTTTTAAAAATTGTGTTATAATTTTTTGATTCAATACATGTACTGTGAGTACTTTTGCATGGCAATAAATAAATCTTTTATAACCTCATTTTAGAGAAATAACACTTTTCAAGGGAAGTTTTGAATTTACAGAAAGTTGGGCAGAATGCACAGATAATTCCCTTATACCTATCTTCCCTCAACACAGTTTCCTAATTATTACCTTGCATTAATGTAGTACATTTGTTAAGATTGAAAGAACCATACTGATACAATATTAATTAAGGTCTATAGTTTACATTAGAACTATCTTTGTTACACAGTTCTATACAATTATATGCAGTCTGTGTTTTATCATTACACATAAGGTCAAGTATCTACCAACATATATCATACAGAATAGTTTCACTGCCTTCCAAAATTCATCTTGCTCTACCTATTCATCTTTATTTCCCCTTATCTTGATACTTTAACATATCTATAATTTTTTTTGCCTTTTCCAGAATATCATATGGTTGGAAATATGTAGTTTTCAGACTGGCTTCCTATACTTAACAATACGTATTTAAATTTCCTCTGTCTTCCCATTGCCTAGTAGCACATTTCCACTTATACCTGAACGAGGTATTAACTTATACAGTTAATTCATTTTCTAAGATGAACGACATCTTGGATAATTCCAATTTTGGGCAATTGTGAATATAGCTGCTATGAACATATGCTACACAGATTATTGTTTGGACAACATCCTTTTTCTTTAAGAATCATTTATTTATGCACATAAGACTTGGGTGTGAGGTATGAGAGGATTCACCAGAGACAGAGTGGGGAGCAGAACAGACAGATAGACTGAAACACACTGCTGAGGGGAGCAGTGGATGAGGCAGGAGAGGTCTGCAGTGCCATGTGGGTCCCCTCCCTGGCCAGGGATGGAACTCATGCTGTAGTGGCTACAGATAGCTTCCTAGTGCTGCAACTTAACCTCTTGAGCCACCAGGAAGACCCCTATACAAAAATTTTTAAGTCATTTGGATAAATGCCTAGAAGCAAGATTGATGGATTATATGGTAAATCTATGTTTAGCTTTGTAAGAAGCTTCCAAATTGTCTTCTGAAGTGGCTTACCATTTTTCAATTCCAGAAGCATTTGGTATTATTAAGATTTTAGTCTCTCTGTAAAGTGTATAATTGTATAACATTGTTGTTTTAATGTTTACTTCCCTGATAACATGTGACATGGAGCATCTTTTCATATGTTTATTTGCCATCTGTATAGATTCTATAACGAGATTTATATTCAGATCTTTGCCCAATTTTTAATTGTTATTTGTTTTCTTATTTTTGATTTGTAATAGTTCTTCATATACTCAGGATACAAGCACTTTATCATACATGTATTTTGCAATTATTTGCAATTATTTGTGCCTCACAGAGCAGAAGTTTATAATTTTAATGCAGTCCAATTTATCAATTGTTTCTTTCATAATGTTGTATTTTTGGTATTGATATAAAAACTCATTATCAAACTTAAGCCACCTAGATTTTCTCCTATTATCTCATTTTTAATGGTTTCATAATACTTCTAAACTAAAATCAATCTTATATATTTGGTCATTTAAATTGTTTTCAATTTTCCACTGTTATAAAAAACAATGTAATGAACATCCTTTTAGCTATATATTTAAGCACATGCACAATCATTTCTTCAAAATTAAGTCCTAGTGTGGCAGAAAGTGAGGGCTAGCTCATTAATATATAGTCCAACCTACACCCAGCATGTCTGCAAAAGCTAAAACGCTGTCACTTACATCACTAGAATCCAATTCACTTAGAATTCTGTATAACATTCAGATTTTGCTGTGAAAGCACTTTTCATCTTGAATTCAGAACTGGCGGAAGAAATAGTCTAGAGGCATTCCAGAGTAAAATCAGTAGTTTACAAGACTCTAAAGCCAGATATAGGAGCAGTAAATTTTTGGCTTTAACAGATCATGCCAGTGCCTTTCCCTGAGTGACCACTTGTACACTTTGTCTTTGAGTCTTTCCTGGAACATCAACCTTGAATTTCTTCTATTGTCTTAATGATTCTACAATATGATTAATGCCCTGTAAAGAACAATCATTTTCTATTAAAATAAGGAGAATATTTTATACTGTGTTTATGGATCATAGTCTATGAATATTTTAGAGAATTTCAGTACATAGTGCCAAATTGCCTTTCAGGAAGCAAATTTGACACAAATATGTTAAATTCTATAAGTAAAATTGCTTTACCCTTTTTGATTAGGTATAAGCTCATAATAGCATAAGAGATCTGTTCCTTTCCATGTCTCCATGGTATTAAAGTGAAAAGGGTCCCAGGATTTAAAGATGACTTGATTTCATTGGGATCCTAACTCAGTCCTGTATCAGTCACACAGTAACAATGAGATGTGTAATTTCACCACGCTTCATTTTACTTCTTTATAAGGTAGTGCTTCATGATAGTTTTTGGACGAAAAGACAAAACATGAATAAAGGTCCTGAAATAAGGGCCTCCATGGTAGTGTGGCATGTTGAGCACTGCACTGTGAAGCATCTGCACCACAGCGGGACAAGTTCGATCCCTGGCCAGAGAGGGGACCCATATGGCACAGCAGACCTCTCCTGCTTGCCTACTGCTCCCCTCAGCAGTGTATTTAATTCCATTTGCCTGTTCTGCTCCCCAGCTCTGTCTCTGGTGGATCTTCTAACTTCCCACAACTCTAGCCTGTACCCCAGCTCTTGTGTGCTTAAATAAAAATAATAAAAATCTTTAAAAATAGAAATAATAATAAAAAATAAAGGTGCTGAAATATGAATAGATTCTTAATGAGTATTAATTGTCCTCCCTTGTTTCCTTCCTTCTTTATTGTAGTTTATTTCTATTTCAAACCATCATCCATTTCTCAATAACATGTCTTTTAAAAAAAACTTAATTTCTTTCTCTTGCGTCCCATATCTTTAGCTGAAGAAATACTCGCTTGTCAACTAGTCAAGCAGTAATTAGCAAACTATTCTGTAGATCATTATATAGTCATTTTATGACTTATTTACATTATTTATATACATTATATTTGAGGTATTGACAGCGACTAAAGCCCTCTTTAGGCTGATGGAGAGGAAGAATGACCTTTCAACTCTAAACCCAGTAATGAGCATGCCTTAATTAGAGTTCTCATAGAGCCCAGACATTCTTGTCAATATTGAAACAATGACCCCTTTTCCACAAAATTTATTTACAGTAGTCTATTTTTACAAAGCTAACTGAATTTGGGATTTTTGAGGACTATTTTGAAAAGCAACACTATTCAGAGTAAAAGGGGAAATCACCTTAATATTTTATTAGCTCTACAGCCCATATTTTGACCACAGTTAGATAACAAATGTAGGATTGTTAATTCAGGAACAAATTGTGTCATTTCAGCTGCGACTTTGGCCGTACCTTTTGTTCAGACTCCCAGATGCTTCAAGAAGCCTAAATTGGCATCTTTCTTTTATCCAGGAGTATATACAGTAATAATTTACCAAAATTAAAACATGGATTTATCCCAGGAAATTCCAGGATAATGTAACATTACCAATTGATTAATGTATAGTTACTGTTTAATTATTGAGAAAAAATGACATGATCTGAAAAGTGCAGAAGATGTATTTGATAAATTTCAACTTCTTTTTAACACTAGAAATTATTTATAATAGGAAGTGAATTGTTGCTAATGAACAGTTATCAAAGGGGGCAAAATAGTCACAAACATTAAGTATAAGAAGCATTTGCCTAAAACTGAGGAACATGACAAAAATGTCTAGTAACACCATTTCTATCAACATTTCCTGAATATTCTAGTAAGCATACTGCATATAAGGAAATCATTTGATGGTATAAGAGGTGAAAAGGAGGAATAGAAACTGTCAACATTCATATATTATATAGCTATCAACATAGAGAACTTGAATCTATAACCTGATTGTTAGAAATAAAAGTTTTGCAAGTGGGTTAGTAATCTAGGGAACAATAATCAAGATAAATACCAAATTTTCACCTGGCAAAAAAGTTGTATTAGCTGGAGTGTAAGAAAATGACCTTTTTGAAAAAGAAAATGGATACATTTGTGAACATATGCTGAGAAGGCTATTGGCTGAAACTTCTCGTGTGTACCTTAACACCAGGTATTCAGAAACTTAAATTAAAAAAAATTTTTTACCCAAGAATTCCATTTCTGGAAATATAAATTCCTTATTAATTACATGAAAAATGTGCATAGATAGGTCGTCAGGATTGTTGTTTATTGTAATATTTATAATAATAAGTGCAACCAACAAAAATATGATAGGGATGAGATGGACATTCTTGGATGTTTATCAAGCAGCCATTCCCTCTTTCCATGCTAATAGAACCCCTATGGGGCAGCCAGGGGCTTTAGTGAGGATGAGCATTCTCTAGTCAGCATTCATGAAACCTGTCAGAATGATGCCATTTCCATTTTTGGATTCTGAATGAGCATGTGATATACTTCTGGCCAATGAAAGATGAGACCAAGTCTGTCTCTGGCAAAGTTTTTCTTTCTTTTAGAAAGATTGCCCGGGACATTCTATTTTCTTCTTGCTGGTATTTATGTCTCTCCATGCAATGTCAAAGTTTCAGAACCAGGAGAGCATCCAGCCTAGTACAACTACTATATACTGAAAATAAAAGAGCACACTGATAGAAAGAATATGGGCCTTTGATGCTTTTGCTGAGCTGGATCAATCCACTTTGAAACAAGCCTAACTTGGAACACTTCAGTATGTGTAACACAAAGTATACTTATTGTTAAAGTCAAATTAGTAGACTTTTCTATTACCTGAAGTCAAAAGTCAGCTTTTTAGAACAAAATAATTCATAGTGTAACCACTAAAAGCTAAACTTTCTTTAAAAATTATATTTCAAAATTTCTTTAACTATAGATCGTCATGATCTATTGATAAAACTTTTGGGAGCTCTTATTGAAGCTTAAAAAGTAATGCTTACAAGTTGTTGATATTATTGTATACTCATTTTATAAATGAAAAAAAAATGAAATAGTGAAACTATAAGTGATTTGCTTAAATTCAGGCCATTAATAAATGTCAGAACAAGGGTTTGAACTCCCAGCTTCCCACCCATAGCTCTGATCAGCACTGCCTTGCACTCTATGGACTGTGTCTAAAAGTAGGTCTGGTATAATCCTAGTTGTTGTTGTTGTTTTGGATGAATATAACACATGTACACAGATGTGTAAATATATATGAAGTAAAATACTAAAAGTAAATACACTGAAATTTCAAAAATAGTCATCTATGGGTGTTGGGATCGTGAGTGATTCTCATTTTATTTTTTTGAGCTTTATATTTTTCCAGATGTTCTTGTACAAACAAATAGAACTTTTACATTAAATAAAAAGTGTCAAAATGTTACATTAAAAATTATCAGATGGAAGACAAATGTCTAAAAGAAAAAAGTTATTTGAATAAAGCTAAGATTTTGTGACATTAAAAATAAGTTTTATAAATTATAAAACAATTAACCTCAAATAAAACTGTTAAAATTTATTTAGAAACTGAGAATAATTAAATAATATCTGGAAATTAGAAAGATGAGCAAAAATAAATCATAATTGGCATATCAAATACAGGTATTTTAAAGGAACATATTGTATAAATTTAATGTGTACAAGTTGATTTAATATATTTATATACTACAATGTGATTGTTCTAGGTAGTGTGAGATAACACTTCCATCATGCCCCCAAATTTCTTTTATTGTGTGGTAAAAGACAATACATTTTAAGAACACAATGCATCTTAAGTGTACAATACTATAATCACATTTTTGCACATTAGATTCCCAAGTTATTCATCTTCTAGCTGCAAGTTTGTACCCTTTGAAAACATCTTCCTAAATACCTGGTAACCACCACTCTACTCTCTGCTTCTACAAGTTCAATTTTCCTTTTAAATTCCACATACCAGTGATATCAAAAAATGAAAAGTATTTTTCTTTCTCTACCTGACTTATCTCATTTAGTATAATGCCCTGAAGTTCCATCCATGTTCCTGAAAATGGCAATATTTCCTTCTTTCTCATGACTGAAAAAGATTGCATTGTGTACATGTATAGATATATCTATATGTACATATATAGATATATCTATATGTATAGCTATACACACAGATAGATTAAAATTATACACACATATACATAGACTATATACACATATACATATACTATATCTTTATATTTATTTATCTATCTTTAATCATCTGTTGGCAGATACTTAAGAGTTTTCATGTCTTGACTATTGTGGATAATGTTGTAATGAACATAGGAGTACAGATACATTTTCCAAGTATACCAGCAGTGAAACTTTCTGGATCATATGGTAATTCTATTTCTTTATTTTTAAGAAACCTCTGTACTTTTTTCCACAGTAGCTAAACCAATTTACATTCCTACCAATGGTGCACATTCTTGCCAACACATCTCACATTCTAATGGATGTGAGGGGATATCTTATATGATTGTGGTTATGACACCAGAAGTACCAGCAACAAAAACAAAAATTGACTACATCAAAATAAACTCATATTTTAGTTATAATTTGTAAAGTGTTTTTTTCTTGGTGAAAAACCTTGGAAAATCTTTAATGTACTAAAGAGAGCAAACTGAAATTGGGAAAGTCTTTAGAAATAATATTCACAACCTAAGCTACAGAGATGACCATTTTTCATAATAAAATATCTAATTTAGAAATTTTAACCTACAATAACAATTATAGTAATCCAGACTGGTGCTTACCAGTAATGTGCCAAGCACTATACTAAACCTTTTTATGTGTTAATTTTTTTAATCTCAACAGTTCTATCAAATAGATAGTGTTATTATCTCACTTTATAGATGAGGAAACTGAAACACATATGGGTAAGTACTTTGCTCAAAATCATTGAACAAGAAAATAGATGACCAGATTTATTAAATCTAAGAAGCCCAGATTGAGTCCCTCCTTATAACTACTGCATATTGTTTTCCTCTTACTAATTGGACTTATTCATTAGTTTATCTAGGTTCATTTAGCAGCTGCCAACTAGTCTTGTGTTATATAGTATTGTTCAGAACAAAGGACTAAAAATAACAAGTGTGCAAGAATATTTAACTTCAAAATTTTCTGATGGATTGACTATCAAGGAGTCAAAAACTAGATACTGAAAATTCAATGTCCTTGGGATATTATGGTGCCTCCTTAAAGCAAATGTAGATTTTTAGCTACAAGTCATGTGTAAATTGAAGACCAGTACTGTATTTATTATGCATATCACTTTTCACATAAATCATTTATTTCAGAAGTCAATTCATTTCAGAGGCCACCACAACTGGGGGAAGATGAACTATATATACATGTTAGACACATTATATATAATACACATATGAAATATGGATAGGTGTATGTACATATTGAAGAGTTATTTATAAGTATTTTTTTCATTCTTCTCGTCCAATGTTTGCATATTCGTGTGCACACACACACACACAAATAATATTTTCTTGCACCCTGGGATGTATGCTTACACACAAAGGGCTGTAATTTGAATGTTGCTTTCTCTATTCTGGATTAGCCTCTCAGCTCTTTAACCTAAGCTGTAAATTTAGATGTCTTTGTTCAGTCTGCTATTTGGTTCAGCACACACAGGCTGGCCAAGCCAAGCCTGCCAAGGGCACTTTCTCCACCCCTTTGAGAGCTGCAGGACTGATTCCGTATGCTCCAAGCCAGAGGTAATGTAATGTCCAGAGCTTTATTCACTGAGTCAGTCAACCATCCTTTCAGCCTTTGACTTTCTGGCCCTCTGCTAATCTGTAGACCTCACAGAAGTCTCTAGACAAGGGAGATGTAGAACATGTGCTCCAGCATTAGCAAAGAGGCAGGCCCTGCGTGCAGCCAGGCAAAGGCCCAGAACTCTCATTTACTTGAGCTGTGTTTCTTGTGTACAAGAGAATCTAAAGGCAGAACTGACTATAAAAGTCAGATTAACCACCACTCTACTAAAAACTGCCAGTAAACCACTTTTATAACTTCTTTGTAATATTGCAAACAAGCAATTGTCCCACAGTACAAATATTTTCTCATCCCTAATACATGTAACCCTTTTTTCTTCTTTTTTGCTCAAGGGGACAGGAAGCTTATTCACATACAACCACTTTAAAGAATGGCCTCTATTCTTCTTTTAACCAGCTTCAGAGTATTAAATTGTTCAATTTAAGGTACAAATACAGTGTATCTGATGGTCTCACTGAACTATTTTCCCCAGATATATTTACTGTCCAAAAGGCACATAGAAATGTGTACATTCATTATCCTTTAGAAATATTGAGAATTCCAAAAACAATTTTGACCCTTCTTATTCTCCCTTTTATTAATGAGACTTTTTGACAGTATATCCTAGAACATTATCTTCAAAAAATATATTTAACCACTATATTTAGTGTGTACCCTGAAATAACATTTCGGGGGAAATCACTGTTGCTAGAATATTTTAGTCTAGAATTTGGGCTCTCTCATCTGAAAAATCAGTTCTGTTCAGCAAATGTCTATAATGGCACCAATGCTAAGAAGGTAAATAAAATTTATGACACAGCCCCTGCCTTCATTAACTCACTGTTCCAATGGTGAGATAAAACACAAATTACAATGAGAGACAAAAGAACAATAAAAGTCAGCCTTTTAAAAAGTAAACCAATGTTACCTCAATAAAAAAAAATAGGCAGGCTATTGGGACACAGGCTATAAGTAGATATGTGAACCTGTAGAATACGTGGAGAACGTTAAATCTGCTAGCTGAACAGAGGAGGAAAGCCACCTTATGGGAGATCTCTGCCCTACGAGTGCTGTGCTATGTAAGAGGAGCTACCACCATCTTCCACTGACAAAGAGAGCTATACAACACATATTCCAAACAGAACTTTCTAGGAAGCTCTGCAACATCACGTATGAGTAGAAACAAACGTGAAGCTAGTGGGCACTGGGAATATGGCTGTTGTAACTGAGGGACTAGATTTTAAGTTTTATTAATTTTAGTTAATTTTTTGAAATGGTCACATTTGACTAGTGGCCACTTACTGGACAGAGCAGCACTATCAGGTATAGTCTCTGTCATTGGAACCAGCAGCTGTGTGGCTGTTCCGGTGGTGTGACTCTTCCAGTGCTGGAAGATGCCCTGTCTGTGAGAAGGGGGCAGCTCTGTGATTTCTCTCTAAAAACTGGTCTCAGACTTGTTCCATGTCACCTATGTAGTGAATTCTCTCGACCAATAATGCCCTCCTCCCTCTAAAGTAGAATGGTAAATGCTAAGTTTTTTTACTTTACAAGAGGGAAATGATTAAGTAAACTAGGTATAACTAAACTTTTCCAACAAGTGCTTATGGCTTCATGGGTTTTTGTAGAAGAAAATAAAACTGTTATTTTTATATAAAACATATTAAGAAGATGAGGCTGTGAAATGTGGTTATAATCATTTCTACTTGAGAAAATGTTTTCTTCAAAACCGTATCTCCACTGAAGATCCCTACCATAACAGTATAGAAATTTTAATTTTGAAATGAAAGGATTTATTATATCATTACAAATAGCAATGGACTAGAACCTGGGGCATTTGTGGCAAATGACTGGCAAAGATATTGCTTCCTACTTGGGGACGCTAACGTAATTGGAGGAGGGTTTGCTACATGTCTTTCTGTTCAAAGCATAGTTCTAGATATTATAGGTAAAATAGGACATTACTCTTGAACTCTGGAAAGACAAAATCATGTGATACTGTGGGTTTGCTTCAAAACGCTTCCCTAAAAGCCTATTCTAATGAGCCAGTGAGGATAACTGCAGCCTCCTGGGCTCCTATGTGCATAGCAGACATTGCTAATGAATTGTGACATTTTTTCCCAGTGATCATCTTGACACAGGCCCCCACTAACAGTCTATTGGGATTGGCACTCGAACTGAAACCTATTTTCCAGCTCCTGTGCTTCTGTGCACACCTTGGTCTTTCTGAAGTGTGTCATAAAAGTGGTAAACAAGTAGCAAGGTCTCATTATGTGTTAAATTGTGGGTGAAAAGTTCCCTAGAGAATCTGGATACACTATTAAAAAAAAAAAGCACTTCAAAAGCAAAGTTTTATTGCTACTTGGCACAAAATGTTTCTAACAATTTAGATGGCACCCCATCCAGAAACAACAGAAATTATGAGTTGGAACAAGAAATTTCCAGGCAATGGAGGAAAAAATTCTATGAAGTGAGGTTTTTAGAATCAGTGTAGAATGAACAAAAATGTGCTTTCTCTTAAATCTCTGATGCCTATAAGCTTGAGGGACCTCAAGGTAATATTGCTATAACAATTTTTTTATAGTAGAAACTATAATTGAAATTTGCTACATACAAGGATAAGTAAAACTCAATCATTTTACACTCTTCCAAAGATGCCTGAGGATACTTGGGGGTAAATAGATTTCTTGAAGCAGACACTGACTATGGCTAAATTACATCTTACCAAGTAAACTCATTGGCTTTTTAATTACTCTGCTGATGTCCTCGTACTGTCACCACTATCTCATACTGAAATGATATTGATTCAATTTTTAACTCTGATGTACTGAGGAGAAAAAAGCATAGAGTATATTTTATTATTTGGGGGGTCTATGCTTTATAAGTAACAACCATTTTTTTAAGTATAAGTGTACATTTATTTTTTGAAAATCTCTGTCTACTGTTGGTTGTTAACATCTGATATTTGCTTTATTGTCATGCTTATATATGAGCATTGAAGTAAGGTCTGTGTGATCTTTGTCTTTTTCAGAATCTTCACAAAAATGAAAGGCATACCTCCAGAGGTTATAGCAGAAACCAGATGTTTAAGAAATGAAAAAATCCACAGGTAGAATTATCCATGCACAAAACTATATTAGGAAGAAAACTGAAGGGAAGGGAAACTGTTCTTATTTGGTTTCGAATAATTGAGTTTTGCAGCAATTTAAGTACAATTAAAATAGTTGATTTTTCTTAAAAGGAGAAGTAATTTTATCTCAGGTTGATAGCATTAAAAATAAAGTGCTGTTTTATTTTCGAATTCACCCCATAACTACAGTTCCCTTCTTGTCAAGTGCCCTTTGAAATTATTCTTGATAATCTTTGCTGAGAACTTCATTTTCTTTTTGGTGGCCTATTTAGTCGGGATGTTGCATCATGCTGGCAAAGCAAAATGGGGAATTGGAGGCAACTTATCGCATAATTAAAGCCAAAAACCTCAGGTAATTCAGGTCAATGAGGGTTCTGGGTATCAATTACCCAGTCAGTTATCTCAATTCTTCATTTCAATAGAGTGACCCTATTCTTTAATTACCTTTAATTAATAATAGTGCCAAATCCATTCATTACAACTTTAATTTGCTTCTATTTGTTATACATCATTCTAACTATTCAGTTTTCAGTTTTTAAAAATTCAAATTTTGAGTACTTACCCTCATGCTTTCACATAATTGAACAATAAATAATTTTATGTCAACTAATTGCCTGTTTATTAACTGAGTCTCATGCATAATGAAGCAGTCTCCTAGAAAGAAGAAAACCAGCTCAGAACTCAAGGGTCAAGTTATTGTTGCACAGCCATTAACAAGTTGGGCTACAGATGAAGTATTTTCTCTCATTATACCATAAAATCTGGTCCCTAGCTGGTCTCTTCAAAATTTGGTCCCTGGTTGTCTTTCAGGTTCCGCATTCTTCCAAAATCCTGTCCTCAGAATCTGAATCCCAGTCACTCTGTTTTCTAAGCAATTCAAGTTCATGTCTAAGTCTGTACTTTAGCACTGGTGGACCCCCTCTTGGACTGCCTTCCAGGCAGTAAACTGGCTTGGATGCCTTGACATTAACACTGTGAATTTCCCCCTTTTTTGCCCCCTGGCCCTTATCCATATTTCTACTATCTACTTTAACTCACTGATGACAATCAAAGGACATGAAACTGATAAATTTGAGGAGATATTTGATGAGGAAACCTAAGATAAGAAGATTATCTAAGGTGAAACATGAATTATCTGTGAAACATGAATTTCTGGAGGAGTCATGAGGAACTGGGCTATTTGGTACTCAGGGCTCTTGGATTTGCCTAACACAGAACATAAGCCCTCTAGAGAATCCCTAGGCTTTGTGGTAAGAACATTCCCATCAACTTCTAGTTAGACCTTCATTACAAGACTCCTGGTCACCAAGATCTTTCATGCAAAGGCAAGACAAGCAGAAAAGTGGTGTTAAGGAACTCATGCATGCTTAGAATGACCATTATTTAAGTAAAAGGAGGAGAAAGTTTGAGTTGAACTCTTAAAAAAATGAAACCTTGACCCCAGACTAATTAGTACAATGTAGACTTAGAGTTTCGTGCCAGAGGTGACAGCAAGATAGATCAGGTGAGATCGAGTTTGTTTCCTCCCTCATTCTGGAATAGCAGTAGGAAACCAGAGTGTTTGTCACTAGATCTTCCTTTACTCTCATTCTATTATGAGAGTTTAGTATTTTTTTTTATAAAATTGACTTTGAAGAGTGATACTGTCGAAAAAATATAATCCACCAATCATATTTTTGTGATTTTAGTGCAATATCTATTTTATGTATTCATGGTTCAGATTGGCCCTATTTTCTATCACACCAATGGAATGGGCTGTATCAGAAGGCATTTTGAATGCAGGTAAATTTCACTGTGACAGAAAGATATTAAAGAATATGTAGCAAGATCAACCAATATATAATTTTATTTGCCTGCTGCATGGAAATAAGGGGTATATGTAAGTATGCAGGACACTTCCAGAACTAAATCATGATTCACTTCATCAGTATTTCATGGTGTTGATTAAAAACAAATTACAAAAGTACAAGGATCATGTGGAAAGTTTGGGTGCTGTTGTAATTAATTTATTAACTTATCACAGTCATCTACTATCTTCTCTGTTCTTCATACCTCCTCTCAGTAAGACAAGTTTAAAATCCTAAATGGTATATGAGCATTCACATAATTGTCCTTTATGGTACACTTACAGTACATTCCTTTGTGAAATAATTTGGGTTCCCTTGGATTTGAAAAGTAGCTCAACTAAAGCACATCTGACTGTGCAGTCAAAGACCCAAACAAAAAAAAATAAAGTCCTGAGTTGGTTCCTGGGAAGCAAATTGAACTTCAAGGCTCTTTTATGGAATGTTGAAGCTTTCTAGTCAGCTAGATGATTTTGATAAAGATCAGCATGAATTGATTGAGAAAATAACCTGGGGTAATTTTAGGTTAAATTTCTAAATAAGAATATTTCTGATGTGAGAATTTTTAAAAGGTACTTTGAGTATCTGTTGAAACACTAACACACTGTAGTTTAACACAGAACAATATCATTTTTCATCATTCTGTGAATCAATGGGGTGGCTCTTCAGCAGATCTCAGCCAGGCTCACTAGTGCACTGACAACCAGGCCACAGAGTCACAAAGTTTAGATCAGGCTTCTTATTTTCCATTTATGTAGATGTAAATGGTTCATAGCTTTAAAAAATCATATACTTTATTAAAGATAGAATGCAATCCTGAAATCTTTCCTATTACTAAATAAAAGTATATGGTGTATATACATACCTATGAGTGCAAAGGGTTAATTTTCAGTGAGGGTGTTTAAATTCATCAGTTGTTATAATGCATTCTTTCATCTAAGTTGTTAGTGCTTGGCTTCATCAGCTGAAACATGTTGCTTTGATATTAAAACTGACATCCAGACCTTTATTTCCAGTGCATGTTCTGTTCAAAAATGCAAGTCCTTCTGCACAGGGCAGTGAGAATTGCTTTGGAGAGACTTGCAGTCACTATGTCACATATTCAAGAACAGAGACAGCAAATCCAATCCAATATAGTTAACATATGGAACAAAATCTGCAGTAAAATACATTAGTCAGAAGGGCATGAAGCTGTGAATCAAAGTTACATGATTTCCTCAGTAATAGATCTGATTTTGATTTTATATTGAGAAACACAACCATCTTATACAGTTATTTTTAAGAAAGAAAAAACTACTGGAAGAAATGGGAAAAAAAGAGAAAGTTAAATAAAACAGTCAAATATTATTAAGAGTGGGTCATTTTTCAATGAACTAAGTTTCTTGTTTGAAAAAGAAATTTTATAGTAAGACTTTATCATGAGCAAATGAGCATTACATTGAGAGTAAATGTCCAAAGGATAAGATTTTTTTCCCACTTATACAATAGAAATAAAACTTAACTAACAGCATGTGCATTATGTCCTTACCATTAGAAATGCTGCTTATTTAAATACTCTCACTTTCACCATCCACTGTTTGGATCCCTAAAGAAAACTCAGACCACTTAAGGATGACTCAGCAAAGCTAAACAGTTTCTAACTAACTTATCATTATATTATCTGGCAAGACTCCAACTACACCATTAATTTGGCATCATGCAACTAAAACAATTTGATTATTAAGCAGGTAAGAAAATATTAGCGGAATCACTAGTATTACCATAATAAATGTAGAAAATCTCAGTTTTCTTAAAGCTTCCTTTGTCCTGCAAAAGGACAAAGCTTAAAAGGAAATAGACTTCATTACTGTTTGGGCATGATGCCTAATTTTTTAAAGCCTAATTTTTTTTTAAATCCTGGGAAATAATACAGATTGGCTTTGTTAATGAGTGGATAGACCCATAAATGCTCAAAATATGTCTAAAGAATGTTTGAGGAAGAAAAGATTAAGACTTGAATAGAATACAAAAAGAAACAAAGAGAGAAAAGTCAGAGTACATAGGCCAGTGAGCCCTGAGACACTCTGAGAGCATAACTTCTCTGCAGCATTTTTGTCCCCCTTGAAGAAAGGAGAGTAAAGACTTAGGAAAATTAAGAGTAGGGTAAGTACAGCAGCAGAAAGTCATGAGAATAAAGGCCAGATGCAGATTTTGGTAGCAGGAAAGTCAAAGGATAAATTCTAACATCTTTTCTAAGGCAAATTGTTCTTTCTTCCTTTATGTTCTTGGATGTGGTATTATCAGAAACACCCTCAGGGAGTACTAGTCTGGCCTCTCCTTACCTCTGACAAGTGTGAGGACCACAGGGAAAACTAGCACTCCGCACCCATTGGACCCATGTGGGTTTAGAAAGGAAGGTTTGTTCCTTTTACAGACTGACATCTTTCCTTATTTGAGGTTCCTCCCCAAGTCTACCAATGCTTTTGAAATGAGGTGATTACATTTCTTTTCTGGTGTTTTACATTTTTTTCCAGGGACATTAATAAAAGACACAAGGAAAAAAATATGGTTTGTAAAGAAATATTTTAAAATACTGTGGTTGGCCCAGGGTATGTGGTTAGTGAATATAGGTTAAAAAAAAAAAACACCACTGAGCCATTTCTTAAGGAGACTTGTCCTGATATGCCATTCTGAAACAAGTCAATAAATAAAAGAAGCAATGGCATTTTTAACCACATATGCTAACTAGGCCATCTAATAATGATGACATGATTCCAGCCAGCCAAGGCTAACATCTACTCATTATGATTCAAGTTATGGTTGATGACATTGATGTAACTTAGAAGAGTATGAGATAGAGGAAATATTTCATAGTAAATAGACCAAGAATGATTCCCCTTGGAATAGTAAAGGTACAAATTGCTTTAGTTTTCATTTCCATGAAACTAAATTTGTATTTCATGTGAGGGCCTATAATTGATGTGGGCTTACTTGTCTGGGTGAAAGGAATAAAAAAAAAGTAGATTATGATTGTCAAGGTTGTTTGTGTTAGTAGCTAAAATGGTAAGCAAAACCCCAAAGACTTTGTAAACAACGCACAAATATTTTGCCTTTTAAGAAAAACGAGACAGTGTTGTGTAAAGAGTTGCAAACCAAAACACCTGTATCTTGGGCCAGACATGGGTCAGTTTTTATTGGAACAATGATTATATCAAGTAACAACAAAGCAAACTCCAGTGCATCCACTCTGGAGCAGTCCTTGTTTTTATCAAGAGCGCTACAGGATTGAAGGGTTTTTAGTTTATTTTTTTCTTGAATACAAAATACCTATAGTTTTTCCATATTTTAGTATTCTCTTTAAAAAAAAATCTCTAAGTTGCTTAACAAAACCATCTCCATGTTGCTATACTTGGTAAATAATTTAAAATTCACAATAATTACTTCCATATGCCAAATTCTCCTTTTCCCCAAATTCCCAATTATTACTCATTATCTTAGGTAGCCCTGTTTCTCAATATCTCTTGATATGTTATAAATACTATCATGTCCTACTTCTGAGAATAATTCATTATCATTCTATGTATTGAAGTATTTATATAAGCAAAGGGGCTATCTAATTTAGTTAAGAAAAATAAGAAGCTATTGTTCTAATGAGTATTCATTTTTGTCCCTAACCACATTAGAAATGTGTGTCTGTGTGTCTATGTGTGTGTGTGTATACAAAATAACTGACAATTCTTGATTTATCTAGACACTCAGTATGTTTATTTCTATGAGAATAATATAATTTTTTAAGTTAAACTTGAAAATAATTATAAACTCTATAATGCCATTTTATACTACCTGATATTTACTCATGACAGTAGTGCTTCTCAAACTAGCTATGAGAAAGAAAGCGGGAGAGAGGGAAGAAAGAAAGGGAAGGAAGGGAGGAAGAAATGAAAAGGAGGAAAGAAAGTACATATTTTGTTTCACATTTCCAATCCATAAGGGACTAATACATTTGTAAAATACAATAAAAATGAATGTTGTCGTCCATCTAATCTTTATGAATGTTTCTAGAAGCTCGCTCTCAATGTCTACTTCATTTAATTGCATACCAGCAACCAACAGCAGTACTGCTTTAAAGTTTGGTCCCGGTACCTATAAAGCAACTTCTAAGTGTTCTTAAAATGTAAGACAGATATTCAATTTTTAGACTACTATATTAATTTTAGAAATACCTAAGTTTATTTTTGGGAGAGTGGAAAGTTATCAATCTTATTTTCCTTCTGGCATGCAAGAATAGAGGTTAACAGTTGACAGTAACTCCGGGTAACTTGAATAAAAATTAAGGTGATGGGATTTGGGTAAGATGAGACATAAGGAAGAGAATTCATTGTACATTGGCAACCATTTAAAGTGGCAGGGCACAGGGAGATGGGGATCACTCCCCACATTTCCACCAGATCAAGAATAAAATGGGAGAGGGGCATTTGTTTACACTGCTTTCTAACTTATGACTTAGAAATAGAACCAGTGGGCGTCCCCCCACCATAGAAAACAGGCCACAGCAACAATCAAGACTACATCAAAAAAAAAAAAATGCTGTCAAAATATTCTCAGTCCTTATTATCTACTGCTTTATCTACTACTTTAATTCCTAAAGTCTTGATTTACACAGTAACTTATTTCCTTTATTAGGAAAACAGGGCAAATGGACTTTCAGTCTCCCTCTGACTTAAGGGGTTAGAAAGCTGGGTCAGAATATATAGACCGTCCTGGCTTCTCCATTGAAATCTAAGCCTTCATTCAGTTGCCATATGCCCTCTCAAACACCTGCTCCCAAATAGTGCTGTCCACCCCAAATGGCTCCTTGTCACATTTCTCAGCTCTGCAGACCTCTTATTTCCCTGAAGTAGCTCACAGCAGCTCTCCTCTTTCACAGAAGTCCTCTAGACTGAAGAACCATTATTTTTAAATATGTATTACCCATTTCTGAAAGCCTATTATTGAGTGCATAGGGTCATAGCAATGTCATTGTGCTTACTGAGCTTGAGACTTTCAGAGTTTATATTAAACATCCTAGTTAAGGGGAGATATAGATGGATGGATAGATAGATAGATAGATAGATAGATAGATAGATAGATAGATAGATAGATAGATAGATACATACATACATACATACATACATACATACATACATACATAGATTATATATGTATGTATATGTACTCACATATATGTGTGTATATGTAAACACAAAGCATATTTATTAAGCCCTACTATGGAAAAGAAAGTGACCTCAGCACTATGATGTTCTGTAATGTTTTCCTTCCATTTCCTTATTTGGGAAATGCTAACATTTCCTAATTGGAAAGCATTATTTGTTTTCCAGGGGTCCCAAAAGTGATAGCATGTAAATAAGGCAGTTAAATAAAGGATCTTTTAATCCATGTTTCAAACCACTAAGAGGGTTTTACTTTGCTGTTTATTTTGCAAACATTAAGCACTTAGATTCAAGGCACCTGGCTAAATGCTCAAGAAATTGAGAAAATATACACATTCTCCATTCACCAATTGCACCTAGTCTAGGGAAAAGAAAGTAAGGATAGCTTTTTATCTTCTCAACTGAAGTTACTCTACAGGATAATTTTTTGCAGATTCATAGAACTGGAATCTGCAAGACATATAACAACTTGTTTTTTTTAATGTGACTTCCTCTGACCCATCTTTGAGTTTTCATTTTGTTTTTCATGAGCTATACAAGTGATAGGTTAGATAGAAATGGAAAAAAAGTCTCAGTTGATTTGAGAAGGGGGGCTAGGTGGGAGAGGTAGAAGGGTGACAATGGAGAGAGCACAAGTACAAGGGACTATGGCAGAGAACTACAGGTACTTTGGTGGTGGAAAGAGCTATAATGACAACATCTAAGGGGGAAAATCCTATATAATCAAAATAGTAACAAAAATGTAAAACAATTACAGTTCATTAATTTAAAAAGATTTCACTTGAGTTATGAAAAAGCATTAAGAAAACCCCTTGATTAAAAAGGTCTTCTGTTAAATGAAATCATTTATTCCTGAATTACATAATACCCTAACATATTAAAATCATTTTGAGGATGAAGAAGAGGATGGGGCATAAAAGAAATGAGACCCAAACTCTTCCTTCAAGTAGCTTCTACCAAAAGAGTTTACAATATTTTGTATACATTGCATATTTTTGACACTTCTATTGGTTCGCTTTTGCAGCATAACAAAATGGCATTCCGTCAACATAAACAATTATGTAGAACTCAATAAAAAGAAAAGTTTCACGAAACCAGACATCACTAGATTGCAACACAGGAGGTTTCTTGCTTTGCTCCAGAGAGGAAATCAATCAATAGCTAACCAGAGAGAAACTACACGAAGAATTTCTCATGAGTTAGGATAAAATTGAGGTACCCCTTGAGCATCAGAAATCAACAAAAGACTGCTCACAGGAGATGCAGAGGAGTTCACACTTCATTGAACAGGAAGTTGGTAGAAAAGATGCCTGGGGGTGTGTTACATATGGAGAACACTGATGGCAGCGGTCCTGAATGAGACAAGGATCCTGGGGAGAGGAGTGGAAGTGATGTGGAGGCATACACTCTTAAAAGAAGGGAACCCTATAAAGAGGAGCTAGGGTCACCAAATAGAATGGGTCCCCTCAGGGGAAAGAACAAAATAGGCATTCTAGCCCTCACTATACCACCCCCCCCACCCCAAACCTTTAGAACTGGTACTGACCTCAGAAGACACACTGACAGCTTACAGACTGCTATGTCTTAGATCTGGAGCCCCAGAGGGGAGCCAGACATACCAGCCCATTTGCAAGGACTGGAACCCCACAGGTACCTCCCCATCCCACTGACTCAGCAACTGCATAAAAACAGGTCTTAGTACTATGGAAAACTACAGGCGCAAAAACTCAAATCGACTATAGTGCCACCTATGGGGAAAGTAAATGTAGTTCAACTTTCTAAGTTACTACAAAATATTTTTTTTTTAAGTAGGGGAATTTAGTAGCAAAATGGGAAGAAAAATATATTTTACATGGCAACTTGAGATCTCAAGGAAAACACAACTCTTAAAAATTCAACCAAAAAAATGTGGAAATTATATCTCCCTATCATATAGAGAACGTTAAAAATTCTGTAGTAAAGAAACTTAAAAAAATATAAAATAATTCGGAAAGACAAGTCAAGGTAATCATGAAAGAGAACTCAGAAAACCTATTCAAAGAAACAAGAAAATTCAGAAAAACAAATGCGTGAGCTCAGAAATAAAATTAATGAACAGAAGGTAGAAAATGAAGTTTTGAATAAGAAAATAACAGATGCAGTAATTAAATGTAACTATCCTAGGCAAGGGGCATAAGCAATAATGTGGTATTCTGTCATAAACTCATACAAAAATGTTGTTCCCCAAACCCTGCCAGTTGAAAGGCTTGAATTTGCTTTATTGAAATGACAACACTGTAAACTTCCTTTCCTGATTTACAGAGCTGGAAATGGATGACAAGCATCTAGTGCATCTTTCTGCCACATGGTTACTGCTCAACTGTGAGCTGAGCAGCCCTGGCTCTGGGCTCCCGTTTGCCAGGCGAGGCTACCCCTCGGCCAGTCATCTTTCCTTTCACATCTCCAAGGAAGAGATTCACAACTTCCCTGGGTATTTGTGACACCATCTGGCAATTCTTGTAGATGAAGCCAACTCTAGGCAAAATATAAGTACATTTCCCTTACCTCCTATTACCTCTCCTTCCCATAGGTTTCCCATGCCTGCTACTTTTACTCTCAAAACTGAACCCCCCCAAGTCTTTAACTTGAAAAGTGCTTAAGTTCTTACATACTAGAAATATTTCCATTTGAATAAGACAAGTCGACATATCTCAAAACTTCCTCAGGCCACAGAAATAAATCTCTAATAGTGGAATATGCAGCACTAGAAAAGATATTTTGAAGAAGGGCATGGCATTTTCTCCATGCCCCCCAAGTCACAACATGTCGATGCCTGTGCGCTACACCTATGCCATCTGTAGGAGATTTTTCTAGGACAGTCATGATCCAAAATACTCCATCCATCTGTCAGATCATGTGTCAGACCGTGTGTCTCAATTTCTGGTTCAGAAAATACGGCCCCTATACTTACGTCAGTCCTGTTTACAGTCACTTCTAACCCAAATGCTGCTGGGTTGCTGGGTTTGGATTATTTTTTTTTGCTTTTGCTTTATCCTTAGTTGACATGAAGAAAGCTGCTCACCACCATCTCACAGGTAGCTCATCTGATGTGCTCATCTTGTGCTCAAAAGCTGTAATTAACTACCTCTTTTTGCTTTTCTCTTCTAGCTAACTGACCTGAGTTCATCTGGGCTTCCACACTGAACCAACAGTCTTGCACTGGGAATCACTTAATAAATATCTCTTACATAAACAAATGTCAGTATTTTATTACTCCCCTTCCCACCTTCCTCCACTCACAGGAGAAGCAGCTCTAACAGAACTCCATAACTTAACAGGATCTGCAAGGATGAACATCAGAAAAATTTCCAAGGTAAAAGAAGAAAAGTGGGGAGCCCCCACTGCCATGTGGCACAGATGAGGTCCCTGAAGGTAGCTGGGTATTGTATGTTGTACAATAGTCACTGCGATTGCTATGATCAGACATTTAGAATCATAAAAATGGATCCCAACTCGAGTGATGAATAGACTAGCACAAATATTTTGCTTGTAACTTTAATTAATTTCCTATAAATATTTATCATATGTCTATACAATGAACTGCACTTCCCTGGAAACAGTGATTGGTGAGGACATGAGTTCTGCTACTTCCAAGTCTCAGGCATCCAATATGTCCCATGCCTGTGTCCAGATGCCATGTGGGTATGACTTCTAGTACTTCTTGAGGAGCATTTCATTTATTCATTTATTTTCAATTGTATCATTTTTTATTAAAGTAACATCAGTTTTTAGCACTATATGTGATTTAGGAGTATAGGTTCATAGCTCTTCAAATGTATGCTAACACATCACACCTGCCACTAAAAGTCCACTAAAAATCTTCCACCAAAGTCCATTGAGTTTCCCCCTTTCACTCACCAAATTTCACCTTCCCCCTCTGGTAGCCTCAATTCTACAGCCAGATTTCTATCACTTTTTAAAGACTTTATCTAATTGAACATATTTAGTGCTGTTGAAAAGATAGTAGAATGTAAATTTTTCCATTTATTGATGAAAACAAGCTCTAATTGAACATCTATTATTTTCCCACTGAGGATAAACTGGTAAACAAGATAGAGGAGGCCATTCTTCTCATATAAATACACAATCTAGCATGAGGACGTTCATCTAAACATATAAGCAAGGAAATAAATTTTTATACCAGAGCTTGAGAAGAGGAATAAAGAAAAAATGGGTTGGGAGCTCCATCCTGGGTTGCCTCTTAGTTCTTTTTTCTTTTTTTCCTTTCTTCTCATGTGACTGGGGTGAGAGGAGAGCCAAATTGAGGTTAAAAGACTTTCCCTGCCTTTAGAACTACTAAGGGTCCGCAGTGGTTCCCAGGTCAGCTCTGTTCAGGGCCTTAGGGGAAAGAGCCCTTTACCGTCTACGGGAACCTTATTTCCCACAGAGCAACCCAGCTGGGGAAAGGGAATATGGGCCAATGAATGAGTCCTCAGAGTTCACAGGCAACCCAGCCAATTACTAAGGTGGAAACAGAACAACATTTCGTATCATTGATTAGTCTCTGACCTCACTGAGAGGCAATGAAAGTGATGGGCCATCTCCCCAGTGGGAAAAAAAATTCCAAACACTTGCAAGGAGGTAGTGATTAGGAAGTCTGCCTGTCATATGGTGGAGTCTTGATGTCTGTTTATTACCTGACAGGCCCATCCACAGAGGGTCCTCCTAAGTACACCCTGAACGTAGAAGGCACTGACTTCTTACCAACATCCTCCAATCATAGACAACAGCATCAGAAAACTAAAATCCAAACCTCAACAAACACAATACCACATAGAAAAAGTAGCCTTTTATAATAGAGGTCACATCACTTTCATTATCCCACAGACATTCTGAAAGTTTATCAAGATGAGCTCTGTGTTAGGTTACAGAGTAACCAGGATGCTTTTCCTGATCTCCAGGAACTTAAAAAGAAATTTGGGAAGATAGGACATGTATGTGAAAACAATTAACACTGACAAAAGCAATGCAACCATACAAAAAAGACAACAGTGAATATGTTTCAAACTTACAATGATGGTCTTTCCAGGTATGGCACTAAAGATAGAAACTATGACTAGTAATAATTATAATGACAATTAAAATACTGATCATGATGATAAAAGTAACTGTAGACTGTTAGCTCCACACCCCCTGTGCACAGGTCAGTCATCAGTGGTAGCAAAGATAAAGAATCAATCTAATCAAAGAGGAACATAAACTGACTTCATCTGCAGCCAACGCATCTGCCTTGTCCCTCTCAAGGTGTCTGATATAATGTCATCTACTGGCAAAAGATCAGCAGGGGGGATCATGAGAATTCAGCACCCCAGACATGCTCAACCTGCTTGAATTATATGTTCATTCAAAACCAAGTCTACTGCCTCTGTTCTAGCTTCTTTTTTTAAAGATTTATTTATTTATGCATATAAGAGCTGGGGTACAGGTCAGAGGTGTTCAGAGGTGAGAGGATTCACCAGAGACAGAGTGGTGAGCAGAAGAGGCAGATGAATTGAAATACTGAAGGGAGCAGTAGACGAGGCAGAAGAGGTCTGATGTGCCAGTGTGGGTCCCTTCCTTGGCTGGGGATCAAACTCACACTGCTGTGCAGCGGATGCTTTCCAGTGTGGTGCTCAACCCGCTGTGCCACCTGGGAGGCCCTGTTCCAGCTTTTGACTCCAAACCACTTCTATTCTGGAGAAACACCCATGAGCATCCTCAAGCAGCCCTGGGCAACCCTGGAGCACTGCTGCATGATTTGTCCCACTGTGGCTCTTTTTATAGCCTTTCCACTGAAAAGTGGGCATGGCCTTACCTCCCATATTGTCCTATATGAAGCTTTGATGCTTCTTCTTGGGAGACAAGTTCACAGCTTTTTTGGTATGCAAACCATACTTTGTTTCTGTGTTTAAAATGTACAAAGTACCAAAGGATTATTTCCATTGATATAATAAACTCTCGATAAAACAAACTGACCATTTTCTACTCTCTTTGTACTGTTTGGCCCAAGTATTTGGTTCAATTGTTTTTCCCTGGATGGTTACTTCTGCTTATTTCTAAAATACTGCTTGAACTTAAACTTACAATACGTTTTGTTTGTAATTTTCTTAGTCATCCACATTCTCCAATAACAATGATAATTATTAATACATATTGACTCATAGACACATAGTACTTTGCACTGCTCTTTATGTGTTATTATCTTATTTTGGTGTCCACAATGATATAAATGCTAGCCCTATGCCTATTGCATGGGTAAATAAAATGATGGATAAAACCCAAGACCAAACAGGTTTCTATGTGGAAGAAAGAAGATTCAATTTCAACAATGTGGTTTCAAAATTTGAGTTCCTAAATATAGCACCATAAGTAAAGGAAAATATTGATAAATAAAATTATAAAAATATCTAAAATTTTAGTAATGGCCAAAAATACAAGCAACACCTTGAAAAAAGTTAAAAGGCAACAAATGAAGATTAAAAAATGCAAAACATATTTCAAGTTATGTATTAACACACAAAGTGTTCCCATAAATGAAAAGGGCTCTTATAAACACATAAGAAAGGCCTCACTGGTGGCATTGGGGTTAACGCTCAGCACTACCACTGCTGCGGCCTGAGTCCAATCTTCAGCCAGGGAGATGACCCACATGGCACAGCAGACTTCTCCTGTCTCAACTGCGGCTCCCGTTAGTAGTGTATTTCAGTAGATTCCAAATGTTCTGCTCCCCCCTCTGTCTCTGGTGAATCCTCTCACTGCACCCTCCACCCCAGCACCTCTGGCCTACACCCCAGTTCTTCCCAAGTAAATAAATAAATAAATCTTAAAAAAAAAAAAAAGAAACAAAAATAACCCCCATCTGCAGGAGGTGGGCAAAAATGCTAATGGCAATTCCCAAAAGAATTCGAAGAAAATTTATAAGTATATCCATAAAAAGATATTCCTTATTCTACCTTCTCCCCTACCCATGTCATCTACTTATGACATTCACAAGCACTTATGGAATGACAGAGACCCTCATAATTTGGTCTCCAACTTCACACTCTGTAGCCCCAGGCCCAAAGACACCTCAGACTAAGATGTGCAATACTGAATTCTGAATCTCTTCTAAATGTTGCGAATTCTTTGAGGACTCTGCCATCCATCCTGCTACACCAACTGGAGACTTTTTTTTGACATGGCCACCTCTCAACTATTCCCACTTCATTACCAGAAAACCCTGCCTCTTTTGCTCTTACCTAAGTGCTGCTCGCAGTGACCCTCAGTCCTCAAACTGGTCCTCTTTGCCCTGTAGATGTGTTTGCCAAGGTGGAAGACCTGCTGACCTCTTTTCCTCCTCTTCTTCCTCAGGCTGGTTAATTCAGTTCTTCTATAACATCTCAAATAAATCGTTCATTCTTGTGAATTTCTGCACTGAGCTTCTTACCTACAATGTCACTTAGCCCTGTGGCCCTCTCCAAAACAGCAGTGACCCTCCATGTCATTTTTCACTTTTTTTATCTGACTACTTCATAATGTCTGGTTTGTTTCTGATAATGTCTCTTCATAATGTCTCTGATATTTTTCAAACTATGTCTAACAAAGGGAAAAAAAAATGAGAGCCTTAACCCCAGTACCTCAGAATATGACTTTGGACATAAGGCCATTGCAGACATAAATAGTTAAGATGGGTCATACTAGTATAGTGTGTGCCCACAATCCATAGGAGTGGTGTCCTTGGAAAGACTTCCTTGTGAAAATAAAAACACAGGGAGAGCATTGTAGGACGATGAAGACCTGGGGTGACACATCTGCAAGTCAAAGAATGCCAAAGATTGCAATAACCCAACAGAAGTCAGAAATAGGCAAGAAAAGATCCCTGACAGGTTTTGGCAGGAGCATGGCTCTCTTGACACCCTAATTTTTCTATCACCCAGAATTGAGACAATAATTTTCTATTGTTTTGAGCCACCAGGGTTTTGTTTTGTTTTTTTTTTTTCAATTTATAATTTTTTTAAATTTTTATATATTTTTAATTGATGTCTTTTACATCATTGTGTATTCCCCATAAAATTCCCACCAGTTTATGGCTGACTGTTATGGCAGTCTGTTCTGTGTCAGCTTCCTAAGAAATTAAGAGATTCCCCTTAGACTCTAAGTCACATTAAGGTGAGAACTCTGATTTTTTTTTCCTCCACTATTGCTTCCCCAGGTGATAGCTTAGTGCTTGGTACATAGTAAGCCTTTAATAGAATTGAAAAGTTAATGAAAAAAATAAGTAAATAGATGAATGACAAGACCTCACTTGTAATCAAAGCAAATGAAAATAAAGGAACAAATTCATTGGCAAAGATCAAAGTGTTGCTAATACCTTAGCTTTCAGCAGAACGGAGAAATGGACAGGCATAGAACTCTGGGGGTGGCTGGAGGCGGTGCTACACAGTTCAAACCTTTCAAAAATATATACACTTTGACCCAGAAGTTACCCTTCTAATGATTTATCATAAACAACAGAGCTAGAAGTGCTTAGGTGTTTGTGCAAGGGTGTTCACTCTGATTATGTTTATTAAGAGCAAAATGGTTTTAAAATCAGAAATTACCCAAATATCTACTAACAATGGATAGACTGAGTCAATTGTGGTTTTTCTACATAACAGACTACTATGATGTCATTAAAAAGAAACAAAGGTTTACATTTGCTAAAACAGAAAAATTGAAGGTGTTCGCTCAACAGTTAGCAATTTTTGAAAAATGCATATGTGTAACCACATAAAGTTGTGACTTAAGGAAAATGCAAAAATAATAACAGTAGCAATCTCTAGGTAATGAAGCTACAAATAATTTTTAATTCATCCTTTATGTTTCTTTTTTTCTATATGCTCTAAGATTTTTCAGCAAGACTGTCTTCTTTTTTATAATCAGGAGAAGCTGAAACTGTTTCCAGGCTGGTAATAATACAAATGATTACATCATAAGCATTAAATAAATGATATAATTTATGAAGTGAGGGTATCAACCTCAGTATGCCTTGGACAACAATGTTAAAAATGTAAAACTGTTGATGTGCTCTCTCAATCCAGGACTGTTATTCCTATTCAAATGAAAAAGACTCAGAAACCAAGATCTGGGCCCTGTGCCTTCCAGGGAGGGTGACAGCAATTCCTCCATCAAGCTGCAGGGAGAACCAGAAGAGAGATGGTAAATATGCCCAGAAGCGGTGGCTCACACACCACCTGTCTCCTGAGGGAAGAAAACTGGGATGCATGTTTTTCCAACCCAAGAAGCCAAGGCTCAGGATGGAAAACAGGCCAGGGAGAGACCAAAAATAAAGCTCATTTCTCAGAAGTTTCATTGTTAATATTATCGCCAATTTATTATTATGTACTTTTGAGACCCCCAGTTGGTCTTCATGCTCACAACAAAAGGTCAGAGACTATTCTTATTGGTGCACTAATGCAAAATTCAACAAATAGACGCTGATGAATGGTCAAAACCCTGCAAAGTCCAGTGACTCCTTATCTACATGTGTCTCCTTGTTATCCTGGACACGTCCTCCCAGTCCTCAAAAGAACCATGGTCATGACAGTGACAATGGCGAGAGCTCCTGGATCTGGAGATGGGAGCTTGCCAGTATACAGCTTTGGACAGCAGGAAACTCTAGCTCTCCCAATAATCCATCCTCCAACTCCTCATAGCATTGCTTTCTGCAGTGAGAGGAATAATTTTCTCCTAATTTTGGCTAGGATTGAAAATGACACAACAGGGCACTAAATGCTATCAAAGGGGCATTTCTACTGTGCCGAAATTAACATGAAGTCAGAGAAACACCTTCATTTGTGAAATCTTCTCAAGTGAGGCATGCTGCAAAGCTGCCTCTGGTCTAGAACAACTTGAAATGCATTACCTGAAATTTGTGTTTTACCTTCCAGATCAAACCATGGCTGCTCTTGATTATCTCTCATCCACCCACATGCCCAGATACAGAAGCAATGTCTTGTACTTAGGTGCTCAGCAAATCTTTATGTCATAGCATTGAACTGAAATTCACTTCTAGAATTTCTTCCTTGCTTTGATGTGAAATGCCATCAACTTTATAACTTTACAACATCAACATCAGCTTTACCATATAAAGTTAAAGAATGAAAAATGGAGTTGCTGATCCAGAAGAGACATTTACCCTTTGATACAAGTCCAAGAACCAGTGCTAATTTCTGTCTTACTCTCTATTCTTGATCAGCAATTCTGTAATGATAAGGCCTGCTCTGGTCTTCCCCACATTGACTTTCTGCTCTGTCCTCAAGAGCAGCCATGTTTCTTTTGGCCACTGAAGACAGGCTCTTTCATTCCGTGATCCTCTCTAGGAGTTGAGTTACCTTCATCTCTGTCTCCTGCTTTCGATTTCATTGAAATCCGCCAAGCCAAGGGGGCTGCTGTGTGCAGGGGTTCATCAGGCTTGGTGAAGCTGACGTGGACAGGTATATGTGTGCAAAAATTCCTGGAAACGCTTCGATGGCTCTTCTTATTTTTAATATCAGATTTTCAGAGTAAGCTATTTAAGATTCATCTCCCTGTTTATGCCATAAACAGTTTCATTCCTGACACCTTTCCAGAGGATAGTTCTATGCAGTGCCCTTTTAGCAGAAGGCCCTGCAGCCTAAGCAATTTTGGTCACAACACCAACTGCACTGATTAAATTAAAGGAGATCTGTGATGCTTTTATTCTCTTGTGTTTCTTATGAAATGCTCCAATAAATAGGTTAAATTACCTGTGTCTAAACCAGAAGGTAATTCTCTCATAGTTTTCTTCCTCTATTATACTTTAACAGCAACCAACTTTAATTCTGTAGTATGTTCTTCAGCCAATTAACAGCCTCACCACCTCAAAAATCTTCTTGTCATTAACCAGTTGCCATACCTTCCCCAATTCACAGAAGTCACCCAATTCACTTCCTAACCCTGCGTATATCTACACTCCTCTTCAGCCTCATCTAAATCAGTACTAGATAGCAGAGGAGGTTGTTTTCCAAAGCACTGGGTTATTTATTGGTAGTTCTTTCTGGCAACTTCCTATATCGTGTTGGAATGTGGGACTGAACTCGGCCAATTACCACAGGTGAAACAGACCAGTGCTCCCCAGGAAAATTTGATCAGCTTGGTTTCTCCTTTCTATTACCTTTGGTTAGAATTTCACAGGGCTGAAATCAAGCAGCATCTCTGAGGGATTTCTGAGCTGTTCTTTTCTCCAGGAGTACAGAGGAAAGGGCAGGGTAAAGGCACTGTCATCAAATTCAGACTTCACCCGACTGACAATCCGTGGGTTTTCATGTTTGGGTCTGGACTGTTTATTCAGCTCCTATGTTCGGTGTGTGGATAACAGTAGCCAATAAAGCATAAAAGCATATGTCCTGTAACACTGCCGCTTCTTGTTATCCAGAGGACTCCAGAGAATCACTGCGAATAATGTAATTAGTAGGAATGTGCCATTGTGCAGGAAGGATAAGAGGAAAGGAGACAAGTTTATTTCTGCATATAAGTAACTTAAGTACAGCTTAATTCAGCAGCCCAGTGGACCATCGAAAACCCTTGCACTCCAAAAGCAGGAGCAGTGAAGTCAAGAATTAGAGCTAATTGAGAGGCAGGAAAATGGAAAAGTTTTGTGTGGCTTAACCAGTATATCTGAGTAAACACTACATCTCTGCCAAAACATTTCATTCGTGACCTCTCAGAAGCTTTTCATTAACAGCAGTATACCGTGCAAAAAAATACACTTTGATTTTACAGTCAGAGAGTACATCCTTGGGGAAGGGGAGGGGCTTAAAATAATATAGAAAAGAGAAAGTCAAAATGTGTTACTACCTATAATAATCATAATAACACCAGCTCCTGTGTGCTGTGATCGTCCATTAACATGCTCCTTCTGTGCACACATACTCATTTCATCCTCACAGCAATCACCTGAGGCATGTTTCACTGCTATCCTTCACTTTATAGATGAGGAAACTGAAGCTGAAAAAGAATAAATCACTTGCTCATCTCACTGCTCAGGTAACTGACAATGAGAGCTAGAAGTTACTCCAAGTCATGCAATGAATCATCACCCTTTAAATTTGCTTGGTTACATCTTCATTCAATGGGCGTTTTCAGAAATAAATCCCTTTCAGTGAAAAGTTCTTTATCAGGTAGGAACATTTGTTGCAATCCTGTCAGCAAAAATATTAGCCTGGAAAAAAGTAGGGATGAGCCCAATCCATACGGTTATTGCTTTCAAGTTATGAGAGAACAAGTTTCCATTGACCTTTTCTCTGTATCACTGTGACAATGTGTGTTTATCCCATAATCCCCTCTTCTGATGCCTTCACCTTCTCTCTGCTTCTATCTCTCAGAAAAACCACTATTGTCCACATTACATAGTATACCATGTAGAGGAACATGTTAGGTGGCTGCTCTATTTTCCTCCCCAAGAGCAGCCGCTCCCCAGATTCCTCTCCACTTTTCTCTGATGCTCCCTCATTCTCTCCTCTCTTTATTATCTTCTCTGCCACACTTGGTTCCTCGATCTTTCCTTTATTTTTCACTCCTGAAATCATGACCCCAAGAGACTGTACACACGATGCATTCATTAAGTTGATCTTTATTCTACCCACTCTCCTGTGACCATGAAAGGATGTTTGCTTCTTTGATTTTAAAATTACATTCTGTCATGAAATTCATCAGGGTTACAATGTCCAGAAGCAGTACACATGTAGGGTTGTCCTTTGTTAAAGTGTATTCCCTGTCATCGGAAATTGTTCCTGAATGGCCCTATTGGCTCTTTCTCTATTGTTTTTATTTTTTGTGGTTGATTCAGAATTTTTCTTTTCTTTAATTATTAGTATTTGACTATGTAAGAAAGGGGAGAAGATGAGGAAACCTAGAGAAAAAAGAGGCAGGGTGGAGAATGGAGATTAGAAATCTTCTGGGACAGCTCCCTGTGGTCCTGACTGAGCTCACTCACCCCTGCCCCACACATTATTCTCTGTCTTGTACCCCACACACTTAGACAAAGCACTAAAGGTGATGCAAGGTGTCCCCAGTCAAGTGCCTAAACACCTTTACATTGAGATGTGAATGAATATCTCACATGAACCACAGGCAGAGAAATAATCTGTGGTCCTCTGTATTTCATTTTATTACCTAATTCCAGAAATAATAATTCTGAGGGTGGAAATTTATCTAGATGCAGAGCCTCAGAAACACATATACTTGTTGGTGGGTACAAGTGTCTCTTGAAGACTCTCCCAAAATACTCTTCCAGGTGATTGACCTGGCCAGTTCTGAACTAGTGGATTCTGACCCAAAAACAATCCTTTCCTCCCTGGTCAAAAGTCTTCCATGCTTTGGGCCTCTCTGGTGGCACAGCAGGTTGAGCACTGCACTGTGAAGCATCTGCTGCATAGCAGCGTGAGTTCAATCCCCGGCCAGGGAGGAGACCCACATGGTGTAGCAGACCTCTCCTGCCTCGCCCATTGCTCCCCTCAGCAGTGTATTTCAGTCTGTCTGCCTGTTCTGCTCCCCTCTCTGTCTCTGGTGAATCCTCTTGCCTCCCACACCTCTGGTCTGTACCCCAGCTGTTGTATCCATAAATAAATAAATCTTCATTTAAAAAAGTCTTCCATGCTTCATTTTACAGATACTTCAAGAAATTAGTGACCCATCCATACCTGTAAAATGGGTTCACCACACCTAATTCCATTCTGAATATCCCCTCATTATTATTGTGGGTATTTACCAAATACCAATAACCCAGTTTATTTTTTTTTAATGACTGGGTTTTTTGTTTTGTTTTGTTTTGTTTGCTATTTTCTTTTTTTTTATTTATATATATTGGACATCAATTGTAAACCCCATGTATTCCCCATCACCATATCACCAGTGCACCATCACCTCATTGCCCTCAACCCCTCCCCTCTTCCCTCCCCACCAAGTGTCCCCAGTCTGTCTTTTCATTTTTGGTTTTTGTTTCTTTCTTCTTGTTATTATTATTATTGTTCTTATTCCTTTCCTTGATCTTTATTTGGTTCTCTTATATTCCTCCTAGGGGAGGAACCATCTGGTATTTTTCTTTTGCCTTC